>JAMZAV010007035.1:0-56353 GCA_024449915.1 Sweltsa coloradensis | reverse complement strand
ACGGTTCGGTACTATTTTTGTACTTTTTAGTTACATTTTCAGTACCTTTAAATGCATTTTTAATGAATTTATGCATGTTCAGATTCAATTTTAAGAAATAATTGTTTGTAAATTGACACCTAAAGGCACACGCATAGATATTTACAGTGTAACTTAATATCTTAAATAGTTATTGAGTCACTTTGTTTTTATTGTTTTTACAATAAAATGGTAATTTAGGCTGAACTAGAGGCTGGAAGTCCTTTCTTGAGGTATGTACATTAAATAAACACACATTCAAGAAAAATATGTACCAAATTAATTTATATAATTTAAGACTCTACTCAGTAAGTTACCCACTCAGTTTCAAGAACTGATTTCCAAGGGATACATTATTATACCATTTATAATGTTGCTTTGTTGCTTAACTAAAACAGCTCCAATCACTGTTTATGATATTAATAATATGCACACCCTAGCTAACACAAATGTGTATGGTACTATGACAATCCAGTCTGAAACGGTATTTGAACTCATGACTTTCTGCATTGGAATCAGGAGTAATACATGAGGATCAGCAGACCACACACATTTTTTATTTGTGATGTCCACCAGATGGAAACAATACAAGGAAAATCGTCAGCCCTAATTTATTAAACAATATCTACTAAGACTGTGTCTCACTAATGACACTTATTTGCACAAAAAAGTAAGCTGGAATTATTAATTAATAATTATACAAACTAATTCAGAAAAAGTAAGGGTAATTTGGATCCCCCATCCCCAACCGAACATACTCTGTGCTTCTTACATATTCAATTCATATTCATTTTTTAAATATTCAATTGAGCGTACCGGGTATTGATCTTTTGGAAGGTTGGGTCAGGTTAGGTCGGGTTCTGGTGCACAAATGCTTAAAGTACACTTTTTTGAATCCAGAGAGGGCTGAGATCTTCACTTACTTCTATGGACCGCTGGGGATTCTGTTGGCAATCAACTTGATTCTGTTCGCTATGACAGCTCGAGAGCTCACGTGCGGCCTGTGGAAGAGAGATTTTTGCCAAGTCTAATGTCGAAAGGTAGATTGTTTTGGTATAGTAGTACAGCATTTCCAAATTTTCACTCTTACAAACACCAGTGGCGGTTTTTTTGGACCTTAAAATCAGGTGTGCAATTCCCAAAAACGAGGTGGGGCGGAATAGCTGGGGCCTCAAAGGGGAATTTTTTTTTGGACTGTTAATTTTAATGGCATAAAATGAGTTCTAAGGGAAATTTGTATTCTAAATAACGGTGAAATATGCAGCTAAAACAGCCTAAATTTTTTTAAAGCACAAGGCGAGTTTCTCACATTCCTTTAACCGGAGATGGTTTCGGGACAATTTATAGAGCGAAATAAGCGATTTTTAAATATTTTTTTTATGATTTTTTTGTCGTTAATTACTACTACACATTGTATATGTGTAGTATACGAGTCTCGAACTGCATGGCCACACAGGCTCGCCAGCCAAACTCGTCTATTTCCCGCTTACTGCCTAATTTTGGATTGTAAGTCATTTTTCCAATTTTTTCCTGATTGATCAGGTGTGCACTTGTCACACCTTGCCCACCATCCAAACCGCCACTGATAAAAACTAACTGCAGAGTGTCATTTACCTATCCGTTAAATGCACAAGATGGTTACATGCATTTTGCTCATATGTTTTGGAAATTAGATTGAAGTATGAACCTACAGTGTTACCAACAACTGGAAAGTCGAGGAATTAACATTACACTAGGAATTATAAACTACTGCATATTACTTTTTTTTATTTTTTTATTTTTTTTTATTTTTTTTTTTTTTTTTGATAAAGATTTCTGTAACGAATCGAAATATCACATAAATAAATATTTGTTTAACTAACATGAAACATTTCATGATTTATATTTATAACAAAATCAAGTTTTGTGTATATATCAGGCAATACCCTACTAGTAACGTACATATTATTATTCAGTGTTCATTAAATTCCAAAGTAAAAAATTTTGGCATGACTAAAGGTTTAAGATCAACCGGAGTTTGGCAGTATGCCTAAGTTGGTGATTAATGGGAGCTTTGAAAGAGCACTGGAAGGTGGGATTTCGCAAATGTCCCTCAGAATATTCCGAAAAATAGCCGTCCAATAGACGGCCCGTAGTTTGCAATGTACGTCTGTGGCTGCACGAATGTACCTGCAGAACTCCGCGATAACGTGCCGCACCGTGAGTCCGGTCTACGGTTCCGCGGGCGCTAAGCACTATTATCGTTGAACGGCTATTATTTCAACATCGTTTCGCAGTCCCTCGCTCCGTGGACGAGTTTACAAAGAGGGTGCTAATCTAGGGGATTTGAGTAAATTTTATGATCAGAAATTCCAAATTGGTTTTATTAATTGTATGTGAAAAAAAATGTATAAAAGTAAAAAAAGTTATATAAAAAAAAAGTAATAAAGTATAAAAAAAGTAAAAAAGTGTATAAATCTTAACCGCTGAAAACTGTTGGAATCGAAACACGCCCGTAAGCAGTATATGTATATTCGAAACGCTGATTTTAAGACCGTCACAAGACCATACTTGAGGCATGATTGTTCATATTGTAAAATCTACTTTTATTATTACAATTTATTATTGCGTGGGTACGTGTAACTGCCGTTTATTGCGCTATAGCTACGTACAATAAGTATACGCATAATATTAATATGGTTGTGAATACATTTAATCAGGATGATATTTAGCTAAGCTGTGCAAAGGCCACCTCCTGATGCAACCATGCACTGATTCCATTGATGACTGGGTAAGATAAAGAAAAATGGGAATTTGAAATGGATTCTGAAGAAAGTGGCTGTTTTTTATTTATTCATTATGACATTTTTGAATATCAATACTATTGAAACTCGTCACATGTTCTTCTATCAAGTCGTATCCATAAAAGTACAGTATGTATGATAGTGTGCAACATAGTACCCATCATTGAGTTTTTGCTTTCCGATTTTTTTCAGGGGGGGGGGTGGGGGGGGGGTGACTGCATTTGAACGGAAAGATGAAAAAGTCAACTATTCCTCCGGCCTTTTGATTATTACATTTGTTCTGTAGGTGGCGGCCCTCATAAAATCACAATAATATTTTAATATTCCTACAAACGATTTTCCATGATATACCTATACATTTAAATTCCACAATTCAATATATTTCTTCGCGGGAAAACCTATAGCCCAATAGCTGTACCCAATGAACATCCAATGAAATGCACGTATGGCTACAACGACGGCAAGCACGTATGTTTAATGAAGTGAAAAAATAATTGTGAAAGGAGAGGAACCCAATGTAAATTGTGGTGTTTGAAATATGAAACGGTAAATGATTTTCTTCGAAGTATATTTTTATGTTTTGGCTTACTTGCGTTATTATATTTTAGTTCTCGGACATTTGAAATACCTTTCACATTATTTTCTCTATTCAAGAATGCTAAATAAATTTTAAAGCACACCATTTCTCTCTAAGTCAAATACGTAACGAAGTACATCATTGATACAGAATGAACATTGCTGCCTTTCATGTGGGGGGGGTTTGTGTCATATGATTATTTTTTGCCTTTTATATCCACATGTTAACAAAAATTATGATATTTTTGATCGTAAATATAACCATTGTGAAATGTTGAAGTACAACTTCATTCAGCTTTTTCGATTTCGATTCCCCTGGTGGTGACCGTTTTGCTGTAATGAGCCATGAGTGCATGAGAGCTCGAACCAAGTCCATTTCGATGTAATAGAAAACACTGTATTATTACACTACATGGAATCAACGCTCTGCATTATTCCCTTCGCCTTGCATTGACGTACTATAAAACATCCTCGAGGTCCGGTAAGAATGCGTAAACGTGTATATAAAATTTATACTTATTAAAGTGTTGAATGACTCATGCGGGCATTTGAGCCAATTTTACTTGGATCACCTCGAGGGCCGCAGCCGGCATGCTGCAAATGCATATTACACGATAAACACGCCTCTCTGTGTGTCCCCGTTTGGAACAATTTTTCCAGACCACAAATATTTTTCGACAATGTCTCCGAGCATACCTCTGACATAGCATTTGTCCGAACCTGCATGGGCTTGCTTTGAACCGAATAACCGTTAGAGGTAGCTCATGCATAACGCGTGAACTCTGATTTGGAAGGCAACGGTTGAATCCCTCACCAGCAATCCTAGCTGAAAGTTTCATCCGTGAATTCTTGAGCCCTTAGGCCGAATGCCGGGATTGCAAGCCTATTTTAGTTTTTATTTTCTAGTGGCAGTGCGTAACAAGTTTTCACTCATACTTTCAATTAACAAATTCTGTACTTAGCAAATACATACTAAATAGGTTAAGCTTCGTCTCTATAATGGCTAAAGTTGGTTGGAATCCGCCCGAAGAGTGAAAATCCGAGAATCTATAATATACCTTGGTGGATACAATTTTTAATTTCTGTTTTTTCATGATAACCACCAATGCACTTCCTCAGGGCTAACCAAATTATCATAACATTCAATCGGGTGGAGTGTGCGTGTGTCCCCAATACAATGGATCTACTGAAAACACGCAGGGGGCGCGCGATTATGGTGGGTGGCTCGGGCTGAAGCACCCCTCAGAATTGTTTGGAGGGGTGCGCAGCACCCCTCCAAAAGTCCTGACTAAAAAAAAGTTAGGCCTTTAACTATCTAAGTTTTTCGAGGTATTTAAAAAAAAAAGTTTCTATTTTTCACTTGGAAGCAATCAAAGTGATTAAAACAATGTTTTGCATTTTTTGAATTTAACCACTGGAGTCATGCAGGAAGGCTCATGAAAATTGTGACGCCGATCGCGAACGTATGATAATTGATATGCATATTGCGATGTTGTAACATGGTCTATCTCCGCACTTCATTTTTTTTTACAGTTTTTTTTACTTGTAAAAATTGCATATTTGGTAACATGATGATCTGATCATCATTACTGTTCAGTTTCTCCTTGTTGGTAGTTTTTTCTAGTTTTTGAGGTAACAAACTACAGTATTTTCGTTTGCCATCAGGGCCCCCTATTTTTTGTCTAAACGCACAAAATGCACTCTAAAAACGTGATTTTCAAATTTTCGCCTGCGGCGGTAATGTTGGGGGGCCTCCGCCCCCAACCCCCCGTGCTTGGTCACCTTTTCCACGAATTTGAGGCACGCCATCGGAATTTTCAAAATCCGGCCGCCCCTGTAAACACGCGCCATCGAAATAATGATGGTTCATGTAGAATCGAACAAAAATAATTCCAAAACTGAGCCCTACTCATATTTTAAATATGCATATTACCAACAAACTACAATCACATGCGTGAAATTGGTCCCCTATCTCGAGCGGAAAATTTATAAGTTATGTTTTATTTTATTAAATCCACACAATCTTAAGTTCCATTAAAAAGAAATACGGCCTAATACAAAATACTATAGTAGATGGTATAATACATTTACCGTTAGACTATACGTTTTTTTTTTTAGCAATTGTTTTTCAAAGAAAATAAATTATATCGACTCTAATACATTATATTTTACAGTTATATATATATCGCCGCCCCCGCACCTATTTTCTATACGTTAACTCTCGCCGGCCCCGCATCTTCAGCCGAGGCTAAATATAGGCGGGGCCGCTGGCGGTGCTTGCCAACCACTGTGACTCCAACCTCCGTAGAGTCACATTTCCACCTTTGAAAATGTCTGACGTAGTACAGACGAAACGTCGGTGGAAACGCCCCAGAGTTTCTGCCGCTGGTTCGTCTTATTTTCGACGCGGTTTACCCAGATCGCTTGTTTTTATCATATAGATATATAATATATATATATAATATATAGATATATATATATATATATATAATTTAAAAATGGACTAACACGGGGTTTGACCCGGGACCTTAGCTGTCCGGCTATGCTCGTACCAGCTGAGTCTATGCAGCCACACAATTTTAAAACCTGTCCTAATTCTTGGTCTATTTTGTACATTACATGTACGGACGAGCTAAGGAAGGTACCGGGTTCAACCTGGTGTAGTCACTTTT
Source organism: Sweltsa coloradensis (assembly GCA_024449915.1). NCBI lineage: Eukaryota > Metazoa > Arthropoda > Insecta > Plecoptera > Chloroperlidae > Sweltsa > Sweltsa coloradensis. The sequence continues at coordinate 50,304 of JAMZAV010007035.1, read as the reverse complement.
TTAATTTTTTGTCTAAAGTACTACATGAACAGAGTCAAAGTCGCCTACTTATAAAGCCAGGTTAAACATCGGTATACCCCAACTCTAGGGTTTATAGAGATGGGTTTTATTCTCTAGTTTTTTTTTCAGTGCTGCTCTAACAAATGTACAAACAGGACCAAGAATTAGACAGATTTAAATTGGTGTGCTGCATAGCTCAGTTTTGGTAAGACAGCCCGACAGCTAAGGTCCCGGCCCCGGGTTCAAACCCGGTGTAGTCACTTTTTTAATTTCTGTCTAAATACTACAATAACAGCGTCAATAGTCGCCTACTCATAAAGCCAAGGGTTAAACATATTATATATAAACATCGGAACCAAGTAAAATATTAATTACACACACAACACGAAAATGTCTTACATTACACGGTATTCTATATAAACACGCAATCGTGACCAATTGTTTTTTCACTCATTAACCCTACACACCTACACCACACACTTCTTATAGCTTATTTTTCATTGGAGATCACACACTTTCTAATATGAATACTAGCCAGAGTCACGAAAAATAATTGAATGAACATAAACAATTTTGCCCTTATATCTCGATATGAACAGAATTTGCGTCGTTTTACAGGTCACTGCATGTTACGAACGAATGAAACGTCTAGCCTGGTGTCCGCTTGACCACTGGTAATTTACGACCTCGGTGGCTGTCATCGTCTACAGTTGTGCAATGTGCACACAAATAATAGTCAGTATGCTGATTAGTGCGTAATTATATTTTGAAATCTTTAAATATAAGTTAGTATAAGAGGCCAGGTTTAACTTATCCAGATAAAATGAGGAAATACGATTTTCATTTCCTTTATATTTTTGGACACAGATTGATTTTTTTTAAATTCTTTTCGGCATAACTCCGTTTATTCCTGTTTTCCTTCCAGAAGAGTAAGAGAGAGAGTTAGAGGAAAGTTAAAATGATTTTACTTTTTCATACCATCGTGGGTGGGGCAAGTGAACAAAGGCGAATTCACATCCAGAGCTCTTTGCTTTTGCTTTGATGTCCAGATATTTATTTAATAGTTGGCGACTATGACGCTGTTATGATGTAGTCTTATCATAGACACAAATTAAAAACAGGTGCTCACCGAGATTTGAACCCCGAACCTCTTGATGTCTGGGCAGATGCTCTCGAACCCCTTTTTATTATTAATTTTCTCAACTTCAAATAAAAATGGTCCCGTGGCCGTGTTGAAATAAAAAGTATAATTCTATCTACCAAAATTTAATATCAAGCAATGCCAACAATAAAGCCACTTTGTTTACGACTTATCTCATTTTAATTTGACAGCCGTGGTTCAATCCCCGGTGGTAACACTGTTTTAAAACCATTAATAATATATAACAATGTTAATTGGAAATTGCCAAATAAAGTCGAAATAACTACTGTATTTAGATTATGGTTTATTATCAATCCTGAAAGGTGGTTTTTCCCGTGCCTTCAACCATTTTTTTTTGTCTCCTATTAGAGATGTTATGTTCGTAAGGACCCCAACAAATGGCCTGTGTTAGCCATGAACCTCCTCCTCCCCCCACCCCCACCCCCACTTTCCACCACAACTTCATATTAGTACATCACACGCTTTTCAATGGGCCGATACACCAAAAATTATCTTACTTCAATTCACGTGCAGTAAAACTTGAAAGACTCATGCATAAATGTAAATAACGCGCCGTGGCTGGATGTATTAATATTGTTTCATTCTTTTGTGTTGTGAAATAATAAAACAAAATTGTCACGAACCGGGATCGAAACTCAACAAACTGGTCCCTGCAATATAACAATTGGATATTTGGGATGCTCCGGTATCGAACAATTGTCTGTAAGACTTGCAATAAACATTGACGCCAAGCATAGCATTCTAAGCGCAGATCTATGCCATAATTGGAAATTTTTCAATTGGTGTCCTGCAGTATTTTCACTGAGCAAAGTCAATGCAGCCAATCAGAACAACTTTTCAACAAATTTACATGAACCTGTCACTCAAAGGTGGTGAAAAATCTTCGTATTCGCTAGGTTGCGCCACTTGCTGGATCAAAAAAGCCTAAAATAGCGCCGAAACATGCTTTCAGTACTTCCTTGTACAGCGACCCCTTGTTTTCAAAATTTCTCAGATTTTAGGAATGCTAGTTTGAAGGGGTATATTTACACGTGGTGTTGCGTACTTTTTTCCAAAAGTGCTTGGTTACGCCTAAAAAAATCGCGAAAACAGGTTAATGTTAAAATATTCCCCAAAAGTTAACAAAAATTTTATTTAAAAAAACAAGGACATTTTGAAAAAAGTTACTCAACAACACGTTCATGTGGACGTCTTACTGCGTAGAAATAAAAAAAAAATTATAAAGATATCTCAATTGTGTTCGTTAGAATACGATGGAAGTACGAACCCCCTGCAACACACCGCATAATACGGGTCCAGTAGAGCCTAATGTTTGTCAAGAAAAGTTTATACAATTTTTAACATTTTTAACCTGAAATTTTATGGCAAGCTATGGTCAGAAACACCATAATAAACCGCAATTACATTTTTAATGTTTTTTGATCACTGCAATCTTCTAGTAAGGTACTGATGATAAAGTGAGGCTATAGTGAAACCTTTTGGACTTTGCAATGATTGAGTACTGTTGAATCATGTGCTCTCTATTGCATTGCCATTTTTACTTTTAGATGAATTGCTGCTAGAACTATGACTCTCCACCACGCTTTCCTTACATCTAAAACCAATTTCTTTATTGACTGTTCTTGTTTTCCCCTGTTTTTTCAGAACTGCTTTGGGGTCGATCTGCTTAAAGCTAGTTGATCCGTGATGGGGTTTTAACTTGGGGAACCGATCTTGCTTTCAATGGGCTGTTGGAGGGCACACTACTTGTGGTACTTGACGGATCTCATCACAGGTGCTTCGTGATCAGGCGTATTTATTTTTCATCGTCGTCGGCTGTCAAACCACAAATCTGTGCTGCTGTCAATCGGCTATGGTGTTTCAAAGGAACCAACCATTCTGAAAATGTTAATATTGGGGGCACAACATGTCGTCCTTTGCAGTCAGGGGTTTACCCTCAATGGGTGACTCCCATAACGAATGGTCCCAACTACCAATTCCACACGCACTAGAGACAACCATGCTGATACTCACCACTTGTTCCTTGATTCCAAATTTTAATCCATGCCATTTAGACTAGTTTATTTTTTAATCGGGGAAAAAACGTATTATTTGAATTTACGAATAAAAGTACAAGAAGAGAGAAGACTAAGGAGGGTACACAATGTCCAGAACCTATTGTTTTAAAAACCCTATAATGTATTGCTCACTACTGCGCTTTGACAATATCATTAAGTGTACAGTGTGGGCTAGAGACCCAGTACCAAATTGTCACCGCATCCTGCTGCCAGCAATAATACTAGTCGGCTGGGTACATGTGTAAGCATTGAACCTGGCGAGCCGATTTGTGCATAAACGCTGGTCAGTATGACGCGGTATAACCAAATATTGTAATTTTACAGTATACAAACTAGCTACTTGCTGCTAGGGCCTCTTTTTTAACGACATCAATAATACTGTACACGCATAGTCAGGAACTGGGTATACAGCATGTGGGACCAAATAAACATTACTGACAGACAGTTAATAATTAGTGTTTTTAGCTTGCCGAAATTGTTCAATTTTTGTAATCCTATTTAGTAATTTTATCATATCTACTGTTATAACTTTTCAGACTCAACTATGTTACCTAATTAGACTATACTATGTGTAATTGTCATATTTGTATTCAAGGACTATTCTGTATAGAATATAGCCCGAGGGGATGCCATTGCACACCCTACTACATTTAATAATTAAAAAAATTTAGAATGCTGCATATATGGGTACATTCCGTACTGTTTGTTCCTTTCTAGTACAACAAAGAATGCCATATTTTACTTGTTCAAGTGTAAGTGAGCAGCAGTCGGGTCCAGCTCGCCTAGTAAAATGTCAAGAATTTACTAGTATTTAGTGGCATAAGGTATTAATATTATGCACAACATTAGGGCAAAATTTAAACAAATGATAGTATAACTTTTTATCCTACTTTACACGGGTTAGAATTAAATACATACATTTGTCCATATTATAGCAACATAGTAATAAAAAATTATACTGTATATGCAAACATACCTAAAATTTGCAGTTGAACTGTATTGTAGGTAGAATGGCAGCTATGAATGCAATATTTTAATTTGAGCCACAAACAATGCAGAAAAAAGCAATGTGCTACAAAGCTACATATTTGATTTCGATGTATAGTGTAGATTTTAGCATTGAGTATGGTTTTTATTTAAATATTTTCATAATAAGAATGCTATGTATATGCATTTATACAGAATCCAAGTTTGTAGTATTGTATTGGTAACTGGGAGTTGGGGGATATTTTATGTTTTACGACTTACATCCGGTCAACGAACATGTTTGGGTGTGAAAAAGTTGTTTATTGTCACTTTGGAATAAATGATTAGGAGTGTATATCTTTTAAATACAATGACTTTTACTATGAGTGATGAGTACATTTCACAGGTTGCTCTCAAAGGTGCTAGTTGTTTTCCTTGATGGACTGGATTTAAACCCAAAAATTGGTTACTATATATTTTTATTTGATTGTTTTTACTCTAAAACTTACATGACATATATAATAAGCAGATACTAGAAAGCCAGCATACAACTAGCCTGGTTTTGAAAATGAGATTATTGGTGGCATGGATATCCTATCAGATTTCGTTTTTAGTCACAATTGAACGACAATGCTGGCCGGCGAGTTTTAGGCAAAGCATTCAACTATTGGCTTGGCATAATTGGTGTCAATTTCTGTGTAGAACTTTTATCCATCGAATGATTTGTTTTTTTAAAATTCCTAAAGTGATGACGCTACAATACAACAACGAGCATGATACTACGAATAATTATTGGTCATTAGTTAACTTATTTTTTAATACAAATTTACATAAAATAGCCTTTAAAAAGCATTGAAGATCAGTTATACTGCCGAGTAAATTAGGTACAGTTCAGCATTGAATGCTTCTAATTTATGATTGATTTTTGATTGAACGATTCCTTACACATTACACTTCTAGCATGACAGTGTTAGGTACATAAGTGTTCCTTCTTAATTATACATATATTGTCTCAAACGAAAAGCACCGTGCATTATGACTGGAGTAGCTACCGATACCATTTATCACTGGTGACATCTATCATAAATGGTTGGGTTTATGTTCCATATTTTTCTATCTATACGCGCTTTAGTTGTAAATAAATGCAAATATTATTCACTTCATAGTATATTATCAGAATTCCATATTTTTTACTTTAATTTTGTATCAAAGTCGGCACAAAAACAGTGAGCTGTTTCAACACCTCGTTTTAAAATCTAGCACAGTTTTAGAACCTAGGACGAGGTCACACATTCACGAGCTTAGGAGTTCGAGTCAACGTAAATCTAACCTTCCATAGAAGTACCAGTACCATACAAGTAGGGCTATAAATATTAATACCTATTAAGACAGGCAACATTATTTAATGTAAAACATCGCTACGTCATTGCCTATACAGCTACAACTTCCTACCCACAAATAGTCCCCCTACTTCACTATAAACTTTCTTGCAACGACGTCAGGTGAATTTTAAAAATGAATTATTATTATAATTTTTGTTATTATTATCTGCTGGTCTTTTGGTATGTAAAAAATGAGACACTACATGTTTAAATAAATGAACCATTTTTCTCCCATCTCTAGTAGAGTGTGCATATCAGAAAATTTGTCATGGACAAACAATAATACATAACAACGACCATTTTATGAATGAGATGTTGGTGATTACACAAACATGCTTATCTTCCTTAACATGAGAATTATTATGTAAATGCTTGATACCAATGCAGCACCTCAATGAAAGATTCCATTGTATAAAAAAAATAGTCAGTATTTAAAAAACCTATGTAAAAATAATGTAAATTAACTATTTAGTATAATATTGGTAATTTACGTGGCCATAAATTATAGACTGAATAAAGTTAAAATGCCTATATTTAAGGCATTCTGAATTGCACCATTTAAGAATGGCAATTATGAATAATGTTGCCTTGTTATCACCATGCATAGTAACAATCATAAATTGGGTATTGTATAAAAGTGATTAGATTTGAATTAGTTTTTGGCGTAGAAATGTTGTATGCAGGGTTCAAAGAATGGCCAGTCAATTATTAGTGTTGCTATTGCAATAATGGTTATGTTTGTAAGTGGTGCATTTGGGCATTCACCTTCAGCCCATCTCATGGCAATAATATCTTTAGGAATTGTCCCAAAGGAGGTTGGGGAATTACGGTGGTTAAATTTTGACAACTTTTTAATGTTGGTGGTGTGCTGGATAACACCTGAATTATAGTCAGAGCACTTAGATCCCTGTACATTTACTACATAATGTAAATTGACTGTTTGTTTGTTTGTTTGTAAAGTGCCACAAGATTGAAGGCACATCAATATTGCTAAATACATTAAGTGCTTTGATGGAACAAAATTAATGGTTGTGCATGTTTATTGTCCGCCGTACTCTTGACCCCAGCATTGTCCAATGGAGGTGGGGGAAGGAGGCCACACAATGGCGAAACCAAATAAAACAGATTAGAAGGAAGGGGAAATCATGAGAAGAGGATAAATGAAAGATTGAGAAGTGAAGAAGAATGGAAAGAACTTTTTAGAAATTCACGTCCTAGTACGTTCGTCAAGTAATTTGAACTAATGGCGAGCCTCTGGGTCGTCGTCAGTGAACTTTCTCCTTCCCTTTGACTATTCTGCCCCGACGGCGACGACAATTACAACATGAACGTGATGAATGACACAGACGAAGACGACCACGACATGAGGGAACCCCTGCCCTCCCCATAATGGCTTGTTGGCTGAGGGTTCTGAAACCATCACGGCTGTCCCACTGCCCTTGTTCCCCGCCGCGTCCCTCTTTTACGTTCCACCCCTTGGAAAGAAGTTTACATGTGGGTACCTTTACACTTATAGAAATAGACGATTTCACAATTACCAGCCGCCCTCTATATCGCGCGCTGCAAAGCATTATGGGAGAAAGGGCATTTTACATGCTAAAATGCGCATAATGCTCAGGAGGTGTGTGAGGAACTGCATTTCAACAATGGCAGTGCATTTAGCACAATCCCAATGCATATGAACATGTATAGCAGTCAAATGCCCTTTCCTCCCATATGCTTGGCAACGGAGCGCGCATGTGCAGTTTATTCTAAAAATGGTCTATTGTTTTATCTTGGAGGCGCATATAATCTGAGCTGGTAAAGCACCCTAAAACTACTAATACTACAAAACCACAGTAATATTAGCTACAATCAAGGAAATAAGACATTATATTGTTTTATATTCAATCCCCGGTCGAGTTGGATTTAATATCTGGATAATGGAAGGCTGGAGGCTATAGCTTAGCTACCCTCTGAGCCAACTTTCTACAAATGAACTTTCACCTAGAAATATGTGTGTCCTTGAAGGCAGAAAGAAAGGGACCAATTGCAGGCGGCTATGCACAAATGCTTTAAATCCAACTCAGGGTGTTAGAAAGAACACTTTCACTCACACTTCCACCACTCACTTTCACACTTTCTCTTTCAGCAGGCATTACACCGCATCGGCAAAGAACTTTTGTGAGAAAGTGACAAAGTATGCTTGGAACATAGTCCACCAATGTCCACAGGCAAAAATTTTGAGATTCGTATTGGTTGGATTCGTATTGGTGCAGATAAGAAAAACATACATGGTGGGACGGGTTGAATGCAATACAGAAATACCATTATCGTTGTAGTGTATAAATCAGAAGCTCCGATAAAAATTGAACGCTGATGAGATCATGTTACAATTCGCGTAATCTGCAAAATGCATATTAATTAGTATGTATGTAAGCTGCTTATGTCCAACAACAAAAAGTGCTTGCGTGATTAAGTTAGGCCTAAAGCTGTGTCCATAGCTTACCCACAAAATTTCAAGCTGTTCGATTCAACAAATATTTTGAAGATTACCATTAGGGTACAATCTCTGCTTACATAATACATTAATACTGCCAAGCGAACAAAGGTCACCACACTACCCGCTTCTTGATCAATAGCAAGCTGCTGTCCCTAGAGTCCGAATCACCCGTTTCATGATGTGTAACAAAGCCCAATAGAAGAACGATTAAACTTTGTTCGTTTTAACAATTCTATCTACATTACATACGTGTTAGCCCATTGCACTTTGCAAAAACCCGCACAAGCGGCAAACTTAAAAGTGGAAAGTCACAGAACTCGACACATTTGAACTTGTTACGGCTCTTACAAAGCATGTCCCATGACTGCCCTTGCTAATGAAAATTTCAAGGGTTGTTATGTTCAAAACAGACAGTTACAAAATATCTATAAAGTTTTTCAAGTTTATGGTGCAACATATAACCTCATGTCATATATCGTCACATTCATTCACATGCTGAACTCAAAACATATATCATTCAGGCTAACTACCGGTAGTTATGAATTTACGGAGTAACCGGAAAAATATTGTCAACTTGGTCATTTTCAAGCTAGGTTCCGTCGGCAGCAATCCCCCATAAGAAATAAAATAACATAGGAACAAACTTTATGCCCCAATACCTTGGAGACAGGATTAATGGATTATAGACAGAAGGATGAGAGAAGAGGTGGACCATATACTGAATGAAGAACAATATGGGTTTCGATGAGGAAGATCGACTATAGACCCGATATTTGTACTTCGACAAGCTGGCTATGGTTCTTTTCTTTATGGTCTTCCTAGACATCGAAATGGCATATGATAGTGTGCCAAGGAATGTAGTGTGGGAAAGCTCGGAAAGAAAAGGAGTGGACAAAGGACTGATAGAAAGGTTAGAAGTATGTACATAGTATGTGAAAGCTGTGTAAAAACACAGTTTGGGATGTCAGGGTGGTTCCAAATGACAAAAGGGCTGAGGCAGGGAAGTGTGCTGTCATCACTGCTATTTATAATAGTGATGAATGACATTCACAACAAGGTGAAGATGGAGGACATGTAGGAGGTAGAAGTTATGCTGTTTGCCGATGCTTTCATGGCGTGGTCAGAGTATGAGGAGATACTCCAGAGATACACAGACCTCTGGAAGAGGCACATTGAAGAGGCCGGCATTAGGATAAGCGTGAGCAAGAGTAAGGTTGTTATTATGCCAGGAGAAGAAGACATAAGGGACTATCATGCAGAGATCAGATTCGAGAAGAAAACCCTGGAAATGGTGGAGAGTTTTGGATACCTAGGAAGTGAAATAATAGCAAGCGGGAAGATAAAAAAGGAAATTACCAACAGAATACAAAAGGCCAGTAACTTCTAGCAGTGTGTAAAAGGCCTGGTGTGGGACAGGGAAATACCCATACAGTAGGGATCCAGGGATTTTGCAATCAGCAAAATAAATTAAATTATAAAAAAAATACCTGGAACAGGTTTTATATAATTATGATTATTTTTATTATAATTTATTAATTATGATTTATGATATATATATGATTGTGATGGCTTATGATATTAAAAAAATGCAATTTGAAACCGCATCAAAGGAGAAATTTTCCATTTTTGCATGAAAACATGAAATAAAGCTTTTTATCGATTTTACCGCCCAATCAGCAAAATTAACCGTTTTATTAGTATTAATTGCAGAAAAATCACTCAAAGAATTCATTGAATGATGGTTTTCTACCAAATACAACCATTTTGTCAGTGTTTTGTAGTGTCTTTACCTGACTTTACCAATCATGTCTGAATTGATTGTTAGATTTACCAATTTTAATCGCACAGGAAAGGCGCATTTAGTGACGATTTTTAAAAAAACGAAAAAGCAAAGTAAAGCATAATTTGAATTTCTATGAGCATAATTTTTCAATTAAAAAAATAATATTTCCTGGACACCTAACATACAATGCAAGATGACACTATCTTCTTCTTCTTTTCATATGCCCACAATTGACATTATTCATGTCATCATGTGTTTTCTAGTTGACCCGTAGAGATAGGACTCCTGTTCACTCCGATCCATGCCATTTGGCATTTTGTCCCATTCAACCTTGATATGTACATTCAAAAATATGTTTCCTGTCTTGTTAGCACAGACACTAGATTCAAAAATTCCAAACCTATGGAGGTGCTTTCCAAGCAAGTCATGTCCTGTTTGAAGCCGGAATTGAGCTGTTTCAGTTTTTCTACTGTAGCACTTACCAGTCGGCCTCATTTTAGTGTACTCTTCCCATGGTTTATTCCGCCCCTTCTCTTGCCATTCTTTACGGACCGCTTTGCATGTCACTGCATGCAGGTGAGACTTAAGAGATTTATGCGACAGTTTTTTACTTTCTTGTTGCGTTTGCTACCTTGTTTGGCTAGGTAGTCAGCCTTCTCATTACCAAAATAGCCACAATGGGCCGGTATCCATTGTAGCACAATTTGGTTCCCATCGTTCATGAGGCGTAGAATCTGTAGTTTACATTGTCTAATTTCGGGTTCTGCTTCCTCCCTATTTGCAATGGCTGCAATGGCAGTCTTGGAGTCAGATAGGATCACAATTTTCTGCTTTCAGACTTTGATTGTTTCAATAGTGCTTCCACTATTGCTCGGATTTTTCCATCATAATTGCTTCCATTAGCACCAGCTGGGTAGGAAGCCTCAAATTCTCGGCTGTATATCCCTGCACCTGCATTTCCTTCCTCTGGGGATGCTGATCCATCTGTATACAGATGTAGCCATTCATTTTCGGGGTATTTCTGGTGAATGTATGCCAATGTCAATTTCTTTAGTTGATCCAATGAGTGGTTGGTTTTCTTACCATTGATGTCTGGTATTGTCAATACAAAGTATACAAGACCTACTTCATACCGATCCTCACATATGCGGCAGAAACCTGAACTATGGGTGATAGAGAAGAAAGCCAAATACAGGCGGTGGAGATGAGATTCCTGAGGAGCGCATTGGGCAAGACAAGACGAGATAGAGTTAGAAATACGAACATCAGTGAGATGTTTGGGGTGGAGAAGTTAGGTGACAGGATCGGAAGGACACGGTTTTGAGATGGTTTGGCCATATAAAACGAATGAATGATGGGGGAGACCAAGGAAGAGATGGAAGGAGACCATAGCAAGAGACCTACATACTAGAGGAGGGAGCTGGGAGGATGTAGCAGAGACATGATTGTGGGAGGATAGAAAGAAGTGGAACAATTTGGTTGCAAAACCCAAGCTGACTCTGCCAGAAGTAGGAAACGGCGATGGATAATGATGATGATTACCTTGGAGGATTTTGTAAAACAAAATACTGGGCATTATTGAAGACTTTGACGTACCTTACTCGGCAACCTTTTCTGTAAATCCGTTATGTTTTGTTTTTGTAATTTGAGCAAGTTGTTTTGTCAAAATATGCTAATCAGTAATCATCAAGAAAGGGTGTGATTTCGGAATGCATATTTCTGCGGGATTTAGTGTATATTTGTGCACATTTTCAAGACTTGATTTTCTGAAGGGCAATCTTGATTGGTATCTTTGCTATTCAAGCGCCCTAAAACTACTAATACGGTGATCAAGTATATCTATGTGGAACCCCCAAAAAAACAGGCTTATTAAGCCGAAAAATAAAGAAAGTTTATAACCGCCAACTGTTTGGACAAAAAAGCTTTAAAAATATAAATGCATGTAAATTCATAGTTAGAAGATATAATTTGAAAACGGTCACTTTATAAATTGTGTAGTAGCCTACTATGTGGTAAAAAAAAAAAAAATTGACGCAAGTAACATTTATAATTTCAATTGTTCAGGAAAGACACTTTGTATTTTCTGCATTAGTAGTTAGTTGATTAAATATGAAATAAATAACCTTTATTTTAAGTTTTCCTTCAATTTATTAATACAAATTATATATTATAGGTAATTGATGTATAAAAATTATAATTTGACTCTATTTTAGCTTCAACTTTTAATTAATACCCTGTAACAGAAATATAATAATTAATAATGCTACATACTATGTAGTAGGTTGTCAAAGTAAAAACGAGTAAGTACATTACTCCCACACTTGACTATATAGGCCTAGGCTAGATAGTAGATACGCAGTATTTTTGCCACCTTTTCGTGTCCAATCAAATATACGGTACTGCTTTTGTGTTTAGAATTGTAATTACATGTATTTCTTTTGGTTGTTTCACAAAAAAAAAAACTCCATTTAAGGTGATGCCAATGATATCTTCTTATTCAAATTGACCAAAAAGCATTTTAAAAAAGAAGACATTTATGCAGTGTATTGTCACATTAGCCACGATATCTAACACTGGTATGATGTTGAACAACATAGTGTACGTAAATACTAAGGATGCACACGATAATCAATTGATTGATTGATAATCAAAATGTTTTTTTGAATGCGTGGGTCATATCACAACGGCCCTGTACTATATGGTGTATGAGTCATGTATGTTCTATGTTCTATGACAATAAAATAAATTTGTATTAATAAAAAAAAAAAAATTATGAACGTGAAAAAAAATATTATTGATCAATAATCAATAATGGATATAATTTCGATAATTGATAACCAAAATTCATTATCGATTAATCGATTATCGAAATATCAAATAATTGGTAAATAGTGGCACGAACCAAACTCTAAAGACGGAGATTATCTTACGTTGTGCCATGCACTGGCTGGGCTGATGGTGTCACACTCGAGATTTATGTTTGGAAATGAGCTATCAGTCGATAACGGAAGCCAAACACATGACATTGAGGACAGCGAGACAGCAAACAGAACGTGATTGCATCGTTTTGACTTACACTGCCCAGTGGCGTTGGAAGTACATTTTCTTAGGGGGGGGCAAGCACTTATGGGTTAAGGGGACAATGGTGTGAGTCGCTAAATGGAATATGTAATTTGGCTAAATTTATGAGTATTATAACCATTGAGAGGAGGCTGCTGGATTGGACGAAGGGGGTGGGGGGAGGGGGGGAGGATTTTCTCCTAGTATAGTTTTACATTTTTTTAGTTCTACCTAACGAAAATGACAAGTATATATAGTCCGTCCGTTTACATTTGACGAATTTCGGTCTTTTTCGCCGACACAGCGGGAACATGTAAGCCACTTGTTATAACCAATTACGAGGGTTGTAATTTAAAATTCAGTCTTCGTTGACCGTCGTCAATGTTGCCCGGCTGACGTTTCATTGTGCGCCTCTTTGGCAAACCAATGAAGCGCAATAATTGGCGACGGGTTTGCTAGTCATTATAATAGATATGTCAATCACTGAGGACCTCCGAGACTATTTCCCAGTGAACCAGAGGAAGATAATCTTGTCAAGAGGTGTGAACAAATCTGGTCTTTTGTCCCACGAACAGTAAATACACTGCATACATAAAACCACAGATAAGTAGTAATATGTTATCTGTGATAAAACCATACTGTTGTTATTATATAAAATCTCATTAAGATAAATGAGTGCGGTATACTAAATTATTTGTAAATGTCACCAATTATTAATTCTTAGCGTAGGGCCTACTCAATTCATGACTACATAGTTATTAAGCATTGCCACCAAAACGTTTTACAGAATGAGAATGTTAAAACCTCCCCCATCATACGCCCCTGGCAGCATCCCTCGCCAACAGATCCTTTCCTTAGTATTAACAGTTTAAATCTATTTTGTCTTGCCCCCTCTCCCCCTCCCCCAACTCCCTCCTACGGATGCCAATGGACTGAAAGCTACTTACAAGATTCTTCCGAAGTGTTTTCTTGAGGTGCGCAACCCACTTGTGTAGATGTTGAAGAGTGATATTCATTTGTAGCAGTCGGCGATCACTTGTTGCAGTCACACGTTTATTTCTCTATAATGAAATAACGTTGATTGTTTGCGCTTCGACATTTTTTTTTTTTCGGTTTCGATTAAACAAACTATATTTAAACCGTATATATCACAGATAAAACCAAAAACAAGAAAGCGACTCACGAGCAAAATGGAGACAAAAATACATCCTCGTCCTTGCCGAGCAAGAGGAGAACTTGAACTGAAGGGTAGAACGTAGGTGTTCCTGGTTAAGTTGTCAACCACACAAGAAATGATTGTATTCATTCAGTTCAGAGTATTTGTGTACATTTTTAGAAGATCACGGAGAAGGAAGAATGAGGGGATTAACTCGTCACTTGGACAGACAACATGCAGTGCAGTCACAACATATAGAAATGTGTTCTTTCATAGGAACTCAGTGTTCCGTGAAATCATTTCACTAATGCCCACCGTAATGTCAAACCTTTTTTGTTACAATTAGAACAAGTGTCCGTCATAGGAAATACCTGCTCTGCTTATCTCGCCGAATAATCCTAGACGTAGGGACACACAGGCCTGCGCTTTGTTGTGCAGACTCCGCTGTGAGTCTTTCAAAAGCAAAACCTTTCATTCAATTTCCTGGAATCAATAAGAAAACTATGAGCAGTTGAAACAGACTGACTTAAATTCCCAAAAAATATTTTAAAGTTGGTGAAATATAAAACTTTAAAATTTGATATCTTGTTTATTTTAAGGGCGTAATATGTTGTATCAACAGACTATTAAATCAGAGCATCATCACATTTCACAGCATGGGGAGGGGGGGGGGGCAAAATATACTATTGCCCCCCTGAAGTTTCTAGGGGGGGGCAAGCGCCCCCTCTGCCCCCCCGGTTTCCAACGCCACTTACACTGCCACACTTGAGGTTCCACTTATAGGTCGGAACAGGCTTTATTGGTGAAATCGATATTATCGATTCGATAATGAAAAAAGTATTGATGTGCGTCCCTATTAAATACTAAGTAAATATTGAGAACATTTTTTAATGGAGCATGACGCATGAGTCAAGGAAACTTAACACGTTTATTGAGGTACATATCACATTAAGAGCTGTGCGATAATTTATAATGAAACAGGATAAGAATTCAAATTAGTTACCTATGGTCTTATATTAAACTGCAATTTCTTGATTTTGTTGTTTAACATATTTCAGGAGTCTTAATATCGTAGACGGTGTTACTCCTGGTATTCTACTTGCTGCTGCTATCTGCAATTAAAAGAAAAATGCCAAATTAGCCTATATATATTTAAATTTTTAACATATAGGTATGTATTTATTTCACATAATGTGCATTAATGTTTTAAAATTATAAAATCAATCAATGTTGGAATGCAACTTATGCAAATGGCAGTAAGATGCAGTCAAATAGAAAGTTGTGAATAAAACTTATATTTTGTTGTTGAATCATGAACAAAGCATTTAGCTCCAAAAGTGTGATATTGGCGCAGCATTTAGACAAAAACAGAATTTCAAATTGATTATTTGTATATTGTAAAACAAAGTTAACTTGTAATGTTGACAGCTTCTTAGGGTGCGGACCAAAAATCAACTGGGCTCGGCTGCTACCTTTACTCAACAGGTGTGGCCAAAGCCCCAGCCGGTGATGCCAGTCAGCTACGGCGAGTAGCCGAAAAAATATTCAGTCTACATTTTATTTGATGGCCTAAAACGCATTTTAAGGCGACTTTGTATCTCAAATGACAGTGAAATATAAATTCGAAATAAATCATTTTTGTCAATACGGGGACAAGGAATGGCTGTTGGAAAGGTAAATCTAATGAAACCCAAATAATAATAATATAATAATAATAAAAATAATTATAATAATAATAAATAATAATAATTAATAATAATAATAATAATAATAATAATAATAATAATAATAATAACTCAAACCAAAGGACAATGACACAAGAACCCAAGTAAATATCGGCCATTAAAATGTCTTCCAACTATATATAAATATTGACTTCATGCATAACAAATAAAGTATATAATCATTGCGAAGAACACAATATCATGGCCGAGGAACAAAAAGGATGCTGTAAGAACTCACGGGGATGTAAGAACAACTTACTATTGACTCTACTGTAATGAATCAGCACACAATAAGAAAGGAATATTCACGGGTAAACTACTTTGACTACAAGAAAGCTTTGACCAACACCACACACATGGCTTATTCGATTTTACAAATATATAAAATCAACCCAGTAATTGTAAACTTTTTGAAGACAGTAATGGGGGACATTGGAGAACAACACTAAAACTAAATATGAAAACCAGCAGTTTAACTACAGATCCAATACAAATTAAACGTGTGCATTTTCCAAGGTGGCTCATTAAGTGCATTATGGTTTTGTCTGTCATTAAACCCACGGGTCACATTGCTTAACGAATCGACAAAACGGATTTAAAATTAAGGACAATAATGTGGTATGTCACACAATTCCCACCTATTCTACATGGATGACCTAAAGTTATATGCATCAATTTTGTCAACTAAACAATCTAGTCAATACAACATTAGAATTTAGTCAAGATATCTGCATGGAGTTTGGAGTAGAAAAAATGTAAGACGCTACATATCGAAAAGAGTAAGGTTACACAAGCCCAAAAAGTTCCAGCTAGATGATGGAAATAGGATTGGAATAATGGAACGATAACGATGTATACAAATATTTAGGATTCTCACAAGCTGCCAGAATTGAACATAAAGTTATAAAGCAAAATTGATAGTACATCAAGAACGACTAAAATCTATCCTCAAGACGCAACTAAACGGTAAAAACAAGATCACAGCAATAAATACATATGCTATACCAGTACTGACATATTCAATCGGAATCATTAAATGGACGCAGACAGACATCCACCGCGTTGGAAATATTAACTCGTACTACACTTACCAAAAACAGAATACATCATCCTAAATCAGCAATAGAGAGATTGACCCCTTCCAAGAGAAAAAGGAGGACGGGGCCTAATTGATCTAAACAACTTATATTATAAACAAATAGACATTTTAAAAAATACTTTTTACAAAGAGCAACCAATCCACACTGCATAGGGCTGTGGTGCTAGCTGACAAATCATTAAATCCACTCAATCTAGCAAACGAAATGTCAATCTACAAGGGAAAACTCAAAAAGTGACGCTTCAAAAGAGTTACGTCTCTCAGAAAAGACCCTACACAAGAACATTATGATGAAAATACACAAAAGTCACGTAGATATTAAAGCATCAAATAGGTGGTTAAACAACGGGGAACTATTTGGAGAAACAGAAGGTTTTATGATGGCATTCAAACAGAGTGATTGCGACGAACAATTATAAAAAATACATAATCAAGATGCGACAGTAAACGATCAAAGTAGAAAATGTAGTGCAAAGGGTGAAACAATCGAACACAACATATCCGGGTGCAAGTCACTATGTCAACAGATTACCTCTACAGACATTAACCAAGGTAGCTCATTATTACATCAAAACTAAATCAAGTACAACCTCCTTGACACACACACCCTTACTACAAATAGAACCAGGAGAAAGTACTAGATAGTAAAGATTACAAATTAATTACGACGCACAGTTATACAGACCAAACGATACATTCACAACCAACCGTATTTAATAATAATTGACAAGAAAAACAAGACACTACCCTTATCGACGTTGCTATCCCAATTGTGCATAACGTCGAGACACGTTGAGGAAAAATTGACAAGTATAGTGAACTTTGCAATTGAGATCAAGAAGATGTGGAACAGCAAAAAGGTAAATACCTCCCATACGTGATATCGTCTAATTGGCATCATCCGAAGAAGCTACATGAACGCGATTAAACGACTATAATCTTCAACCCATGTATACTCCGAGACTCACAGGCAGTAATACTCAACACGTGTGAGCTAATAGTTTCGTAAATTTCTAAACTAAGAATGATACTTCGAATTTCGAGACAAGCTTCAATCCTGACATGGTTTTCCGTGTTTTCCCATAGTCCGAAGAGCAAATGCTAGATGGGCGACGAGAAATCTGCCCGACCGTACACAGCAAAAGAAAACATCATCTACAAACAATATTAACAATTTATAAATGACTTATTTTAGTTAGATGTTAAGACCAAGTAACTAATGTATGTAATAGGTACCATGAAGTTACTTGACGTAGTCCGTACAACATGTTAGCTCGGTTATACACCGAGTTTGGTATGAAATACCTCCAATAAAATACTAATATAATAAAAATATAAAACATCATCTACAAACAATATTAAAATTTATAAATGACTTATTTTTCCGTTAAGAGTAAAAATAATAATGTATGTATAGTACACATGGGAAGTACTTGACGTAAGTCTCCGTAGACACATGCTAGGCTTCCCGGTTTTTAACCGAGTGGTATGAACTACGATCTCCATAAAATAATATAATAATACTAATATAATAATATAATATAATATAAGAAATTCAAATATTTTACGAGTTATTTCGCTGTGTGTTGCCTCAGATGATGATACGCACAGTCGTATAGAAACTCAGGTAATTTAATACAACTACCCACCAGCGAAATGACTCGTAAAATGTTGATTTCTCCAATATTTTCGGGCTGTGAAACAATCAAGCAAGAAAATAATAATAAAATAATAGTACTAGTAAAAAGTAATAATAAGAATAATAATAATAATAATAATAATATAATAATATAATAATAATAATAATATATAATCATAATAATTAGAAGGTACCGTTTATTAGACTGGTTTATAGGTTATCGGACAAGAAGCTCCATAGGGACTTTGGTTCGTGATTATCCTTTTTAGAATAAGTAACAGAGAATAGATGAACCAAAGAAGAATTAACTAGTTAAAACAATAAAATGTTACCAGTAAACATAATTAAATAGAATAAACGCGAAGTGGAAAACGAACTACAGCGCATCAGATGATAACGGCAATACATCGCATAGGACAGCGATAGAAGAAACCAAGTCATACCAGAGCTACTAGCACTACCAGAAATACCGTTAATTGCCATACCTGCAAACCTTTTTCCAAAATCTACCAGACACACCCGACTTCCAGACCACAGACGTCCCAGACCGTATCAGAACGTCCCGAACAACCAGAACATATAGATCTACTAGAACGTCCAGGCCTACCAGAACGTCCAGACCACGAGAAATACCCAAACCAACCAAGAAAGATCAAGGATAACACAGAAACAACTAGACGATCACAACACAGGGGGGGAGGGGCTAGAGGTAGATGCATACCAATAGAAAATAACACCTGACATATCAATCTAAAGAACATCCTAGCTTACATTTACAACAGCCATGTCAGAGTTTGCGCACACACAACCAAACAGAAGACTCATACATACTAAACCAAGCATTCAAAGGAAATGAAGGACAGCGGACACATAATAACACACATATTTATCAATTAACACAAGACGAACTATCATTTGCAGACGTTCATAGCGGCAATTTCTTGTGCCCGCTGTAGCATTGGTGTAGATATTGGGCTTAAGTAAATCTGCAACATCTTCAAAGACAAAACGAGAAGAAAAGTACAAAATGGGGAAGCGACTAGTTTTGGGAGATCGTTGAGTTTAGAGAGATATCGTCCGACTGGAACAATACCGACTGGGTAATCGATCTAAATGTATAAGATACTGCCAAATATAATTTGAAAGATTCATTCAAGTTTCACACAAGCATGAAACACTTGACGAATTCATTCACGAATATTTGATCCTTAAACAAAAGTAGTTGGATCTCTCTCGAGTTAAAAAGATATAAAAATGTAGTATTAGAAAAGAACAACAAACCGAATGTTTAAAGAAAGTTGAAAAACGTTTATACCAACAACTATCTAGTACGGAGAATAATAGGAAATGAACACCACTAAGACAAGGCTAGAATAGTTTTTGGACAGGAATATGGGTACCCGGTAGCACAACAACCAGGATGCACAATGGATTAGCTATATTATGAGATGAGATTTCGAAGGTATAACTATTGATAATTAAAGTCGACAATCAGTGCTACACATAGCTGGGAAAGCGACCAGGTAATGATAATATTAAAAAAATTTTTGGTATAAAATTCAATCTCTCACAAAAAATTTGAAAATGTCTAAAACGAGTTTAAAATGGAGTTAAAAAAACCCCCAAAATTCTTTAGAGAGAAACCTTTCTCAAACGAAGGATAAAACGAAGAACCCCGAAAATTCGGCCAATTCTTCTCCAACTAATATAAAATATTGACTTCATGCATAAAAAATAAAGTTAAAATCTTGCAAAAAAAACCAAAAACAGGACCGAGGAACAAAAGGAGCTGAAAAAAATCACGGGGTGTAAAGAAAAACTTTTTCGCTCTACTGTAATGAATCAGGACACAATAAAAAAGAATATTCCGTAAACTACATTGAAAAACAAAAAGCCTTTGATAAACCCCACCACATGGCTTATTCAATTTTACAAAAATATAAAATAAACCCCAGAAATTTAAACTTTTTGAGACAGTATGGAACATGGAGAACAACACTAAAACCAAATTAAAAAACCAGCAGATAACACAGATCCAATACAATTTAAAATTTGGGGCATTTTTCCAGGGCCTCATTAATGCATTATGGTTTGTCTGTCTTAAAACCCACTGCGCATATGTTTAAAACAAATAAACATCGGTTTTAAAATTTAAGGGACATAATAGGTTGTCCCAAAAATTTCCCACCTATTCTCATGGTGACCTAAATTTTGCTCAAATTTTGCTCCCTTAACGTCTGTAATACAACATAGAATTTAGCGATATTGCTCAGCATTGCTTTTGCATGCTAACAAATGAAAGACGCTACATACAAAAAAGGAAAGGGTTCAAACAGAAGAGTTCCAGCTAGTAGGGAAATGGTTGGAAAAATGGCGATAACGATGTTAAAAATTTTAGGATTCTAAAAAGCGGGCCAAAATTGAACAAAAGTTATAAAGAAAAATTTGTTTGATACTAAAAGAAACGACTAAATCTTCCTCAAGACGAAACTAAACGGTAAAAAAAGATCACAGAAATAAATCAATGCTATCCGTACTAAATATCTTCGGAATCATTAAATGGACGCAGACAAACTCCCCCCGTTGGAAATTTAACTGCTACACTTCCAAAACACAAAATACTCATCCAAAATCAGAAATAGAAAATTTGCACTTCCAAGAGAAAAAGGAGGAGGGGGGCCAAATTGTCTAACAACTTAATTATAAAAAAATGACTTTTTAAAAAAAATATTTTTTTAAAAAAGAGAAAACAAGCCCCCCTTTAAGGGCTGTGGTGCTAGCTACAATTATTAAAAATTTAAAAAAAAAAATTTTTTAAAACAAAAAAATTTTTAAAAACAAAAACTAGCAAACAAAATGTAAATCTAAAAGGGGAAAAACTATAACTGACGCTTCAAAATTCCGTTACTTCTCTCAAAAAAGGGCCCTACACAAAGACATTAAGATGAACTACAAAAAGGTCCGAAAATTTTAAAAGCATCAAATATGTTAAAAAGGGGGAAACTTTTTGGGGAAAAACAAGGTTTTTATGAGGGCTATTCAAGAAAAGGGTTTTGGGGACGAACAATTATAAAAAATACAAATACAAGAAAACAGAAAACATCATGAAAAAAATGTAGTGAAAGGGGGTGAAACAATCGCACATCATATCCGGGTGCAAGTCACTATGTCAAAAAAATTTACCTCTACAAAAATAACCGTAGCTACTTTTCATCAAAAAAAACAAACAAGTACCCTCATTGACACACAACACCTTTTCTCAAAAAACAACCCCGAAAAGTTCTAGATAGTAAAGATTACAAAATTTAGTCCGACCGCCAGTTTTAAAGACCAACCCATACATCCAACAGCCCATTTAAAAATAATTTACAAGAAAAACAAAAAATACCCTTTTCGACGTTGCTATCCCATGGCATACGTGAACCCCTTGGAAAAAAAAAATTGACAAATATAGTGAACTTGCAATTGAGACCCAAAAGAAGGAAAAAGAAAAAAGGGAAAAACAACCCGTACGTAATATCGGCAATGGCATCATACCGAGAAGCTACCCCGAAACTTAAACAAATAGATCTTCAACCCAAAAGATACATCGAGACTCAAAAGGCATTTTTTTCTCAAAAAGTGTAGAAAGTTCGTAAAATTTTTAAAATAGAAAAATCTTCGAATTTCGAGACGTTCCCCCTGAAGGTTTACGTGTTTTTCCCTGCCAAGAGCAAAAGCTAGGATGGCGGAAAAAATCGGCCCCGACCGTACACGCAGAAAAAAAAACATCATCTACAAAAAATTACAATTTATAAAAGCTTTTTTTAGTTAAGTTAAGACAAAAATAAAAATGTATGTAAAAGGTACAATGGGAATACTATTGACTAAGTCCGTACAACATGTTATCCGGTTTTTTAAACCCGGGTTTTTATAAAAAACTCCAAAAAAAAATATAATAATAAAAAAATTTTTAATAATAAAATAATAAATTTTAAAAAAATTTAAAAATAATATAATAAAAATAATAATAATAATAATTTAAAAAATAAAATTTCTTGCTTGATGCTTTCAAGCCCCAAAAAATTTGAGAAAACAAATTTTTACAGTCATTTTCGCTGGTTCGTTTTTTATTTAAAAACCTGACGTTTTGATACGCGTGCGTATCTCATCTAGGCAACACTGAAAAATTTTCATTTGAGATTTTTTTTGTTGAATTCTTTTCTTCTTCTTTTGGGTCTATTTTTATTGTCCAAAAAACTAGAAACATCTTTACTTCCTTTGCTGTTGCTGCTGCTGCGCTGTGCTGTTGTTTTTGGCAGGGGGGGTGGTGGTGGTGGGTGGTGGGGTTTTTTGTTGTTTTTTGTTGTTGTTGTTGTTTTTTGTTGGGGTCTTGAAGTATTTCCCTATCATCGATCCATGTTTTTTCTTAATTTTTAACCACCAATACCCCCTTAAAATTATTGTGGTGCTTGGCAATTTCAATCGATTCTCTTAGATCGAGGAATAAAGGGTTTTTTTTTTGTGCATAAAATTTTTGGGATCTTTAAAAGGTCTTGTGCGTGGGATCATTCATTTTACCACTGTTTTGCTACTGCCGATGGTCCTTCTGTAGGGTTTCAGTGCCTTATGTTCTTTTAAATTTTATCCCAATTGTACACAGGGTTTTCCAATGTAGACCGAACCACATTTACAAGGATTTTATAAAAACACTAATTGAAAAAAGGGAATTTTATCTTTAACGGAAATACAATTTTGAATTTTCTTCCACGGTTTGAAAAATTTTTTTGAAATTGTTGTTTTTGGAGGGGCTACCCTTCATCGGTTGTGAACTTTTTTTTTTTTTTTTTTTTTTTTAGCCTATTACCTTCGTAAAGTTTAAAACGACGACAATGACTCACAACGTGACAAAAAGGGAAGCGACCCGAGCGAGAAAACCCTTTCTCCCTGTCCCCCAGAGAGTGCGCATTATGCTATCCACAACCCAGTCAAAAAAACCCCGAAAGGGGCATACATTGCCCCTAAAAAAGGTTTTTTTTGAAAAAAATTATATAGGCTAGGCCCATAAAACAATTGTGGCGACCCGTACCCCCCTCCATCCCCTCTCAGCCATATCATTAAAAAATTGCTGCTATGGGGTCAAAAATATTTTTCTGTTGAAAAACGTAAAATGTAAGTTTCTTAGAAATTCTTAGGGTCTTTTTCAAGGATCATTGAATTTTGAGATTATTTTTTGTACCCTTTTTGTGTTTTTTTGACTTATAAAAAAATTTTTTTTTTAAAAAATTCAAGTATTATTTCAGTTTTTTTTTGGGGGGGGGGGGGGGAACTTTTTTCACGTTTTTTTTCATAATATTTAGTGATTGCTGTTTTATTTGAAATTTTCATAAAAATGTGATCCATTTTTATCGGGGCCCCCGTTTCGCGGGGTTTGCGGGGTCCGCCGCTATGCCAGTGGATATATTGACTATTCCCCACAACCCTTACTCTGCCATTAGTAATCGTAAAAACTAATACCGACAGACTGAGTGGCAAATAACGATAGGCCCCTGTAGGCACCAAGGTACATCCAACATTTACATTGTCTTACCTTTATGTTTTATATGAATATTCGAATGACTGTGATGTGCTCGTTTAAACCTTTGCAATTTTAAGACAAATAATATTTTCATTTAAAAACTTTATATGTAAGGTTTGGGTTGGGGTGCCCCGGGGGCCCGTACGGGATTCCGTAGTTCCGTACCTGCAGTCCGCCTCTGGATGCGACTGTGCGTATCATCATCTGAGGCAACACTGAAAAACTTGACATTTGAGTTGATGTGTTTTGGTTTAGAATGCAAATGATAAGCATTTTCAGTGTTGCCCATCAAGATGAATAATACGCAACAGTTACTAATCGAAAGTCAGATTTTTATAAAAGCGACCTACAGCGAAATGACTCGTATAAATATTTGATTCTCTATTATTATTATTATTTATTATATATTATTTTATTATTATTATTATTATTATTTATTATTTATTATTATTATTATTATTATTATTTATTTTAGTAGTGATAATTTCAACAATTAAATGTTCGGAACATTTCGCGCGTCGATTCTGCTTTGATTGCTTTGACTTTACAGCCCAATGTGTGGGCTATCTCGAGAAACGAGAAATAAATTAAAAACTTACAAAATATAGCAAGAAAGCTTCCATATAAAAACAAAAAACAACAAAAACAACAGTTACAATAGGCTCCGCCTTCTATAAAATGCAACATTCTAATTGAAATATAATATTATTATATTATTATTATTATTATTATTATTATTATTATTATTATTATTATTATTATTATTATTATTATTATTATTTTATTGGATGTATTTCATACAAACTCGGTTAAAACCGGAGCTAACATGTTGTACGGACTTACGTCAAGTACTTCCATGTGTACCTATTACATATACATTATTACTTTGTCTTAAATCTAACTAAAATACGTCATTTATAATATTGTTTGTAGATGATGTTTTCTTTCTGCTGTGTACGGTCGTGGCCGATTTCTTGTCGCCATCCTAGCATTTGCTCTTCGGATTATGGGAAACCACGAAAACCATGTTTTGTTGAAAACCATTATTATTATTATTATTATTATTATTATTATTATTATTATTATTATTATTATTATTATTTTATTGGATGTATTTCATACAAACTCGGTCAAAACCGGAGCTAACATGTTGTACGGACTTACGTCAAGTACTTCCATGTGTATCTATATTACATACCTACATTATTACTTTGTCATAACTCTAACTAAAATAAGTCATTTATAATATAGTTTGTAGATGATGTTTTCTTTCTGCTGTGTACAGTCGTGGCCGATTTCTCGTCGCCATCCTAGCATTTGCTCTTCGGACTATGGGAAACCACGAAAACCATGTCAGGATGGAAGCTGTCTCGGAATCTCGAAGTATCATTCTTAGTTTAGAAATTTACGAACTATTCTACACGTGTTGAGTATTACTGCCTTTGAGTCTCGATGTAAACATTGGGTGGAAGATCTAGTTGTTTAATGCTTTCATGTAGCTTCTTTGGTATGATGCCATTAGCCGATATCACGTATGGGATTGTATTTACCTTTTTCTGTTTCCACATCTTCTTGATCTCAATTGCAAGTTCACTATACTTGTCAATTTTTTTCTTCCATGTAGTCTCGACGTTATGGCACATTGGGACAGCAACGTCAATAAGGGTAGTTTCTTGTTTCTTCTTGTCAATTATAATTATATCCGGTCTGTTGTGATGTATAGTTTAGTCTGTTATAACTGTGCGGTCGTAATATAATTTGAAATCTTTGCTATCTAGTACTTTCTCCGGTTTGTATTTGTAGTAAGGTGTGTGTGTATCAATGAGGTTGTACTTGATTGCTAGTTTTTGGTGAATAATGTTAGCTACTTGGTTATGTCTGTAGAGGTAATCCGTTTGACATAGTGACTGGCACCCGGATATGATGTGTTCGATTGTTTCACCCCTTACACTACATTTTCTACATTGATCGTTTACTGTCGCATTTTGTATAATGTATTTTTTATAATTTTTCGTTGCAATTATAATTTTCTTGAATTTTCTTGAATAGCCAGCGTAAAACCTTCTGTTTCTCCAAATAGTTCCCCGTTGTTTAACCACCTATTTGATGCTTTAATATCTACGTGACCTTTATGTAGTTCATCATAATGTCTCTTGTGTAGGGTCTTTTCTGAGAGACGTAACTCTTTTGAAGCGTCAGTTATGAGTTTCCCTTGTAGATTGACATTTTCGTTTGCTAGATTGAGTGGAGTTAATGATTTGTCAGCTAGCACCACAGCCCTATGCAGTGTTGATTGGTTGCTCTTTGTAAAAAATTTTTTTTTTAAATGTCTAGTTTATAATATAAGTTGTTCAGATCAATTAGGCTTCGTCCTCCTTGTTCTCTTGGAAGTGTCAATCTCTCTATTGCTGATTTAGGATGATGCATTCTGTGTTTAGTAAGTGTAGTACGAGTTAATATTTCCAGCGCGTGGATGTCTGTCTGTGTCCATTTAATGATTCCGAATGAATATGTCAGTACTGGTATAGCATATGTATTTATTGCTGTGATCTTGCTTTTACCGTTTAGTTGCGTCTTGAGGATAGATTTTAGTCGCTTCTTGTATGTATCTATCAATTTTTCTTTCATTACTTTATGTTCAATTCTGGCTGCTTGTGAGAATCCTAAATATTTGTATACTTCGTTATCATCCATTACTCCAATCCTATTTCCATCATCTAGCTGGAACTCTTCTGCCTGCGTAACCTTACCCTTTTCGATATGTAGCGTCTTACACTTGTCTACTTCAAACTCCATGCAGATATCTTGACTAAATTCAAATGTAGTATTGATTAAACTGTTTAGTTGAACAAAATTTGATGCATATAACTTTAGATCATCCATGAAGAATAGGTGAGAAATTGTGTGACATACCATATTATTGTCCTTAATTTTAAATCCGTATGTTGATTCGTTAAGCATATGCGACAGTGGGTTTAATGACAGACAAAACCATAATGAGCTAAATGAGTCACCTTGGAAAATGCCACGTTTAATTTGGATTGGAACTGTAGTTATCTGCTGGTTTTTCATATTTAGTTTTAGTGTTGTTCTCCATGTCTTCATTACTGTTTTCAAAAAGTTTACAATCACTGGGTTGATTTTATATATTTGTAAAATCTGAATAAGCCATGTGTGTGGTGTTGAGTCATAAGCTTTCTTGTAGTCAATGTAGTTTACGTGAATATTCCTTTTCTTATTGTGTGCCTGGTTCATTACAGTAGAGTCGATAATGAGTTGTTCTTTACATCCCTGCGAGTTCTTACAGCATCCTTTTTGTTCCTCGGCCATGATATTGTATTCTTCGCAATGCTTATATACTTTATTTGTTATGCATGAAGTCAATATTTTATATATAGTTGGTAGACATGTAATTGGCCGATATTTACTTGGGTTCTTTGTGTCATTATTATTATTATTATTATTATTATTATTATTTATTATTATTATTATTATTATTATTATTATTATTATTATTGATTCATAGCAGTTGTCGAAAAGTTTGCCGACTGGGGTTGAACCAGAACTCGGCTACGACACTGCTAGAATCATACTATGCCTTAAGCGGGTATGCTTAAAAACCATATATCTTACTTATCATTTATTATTATTATTATTATTATTATATATTATAGGATGTTGAACAGGCAGTGGAATATGGAATAGTCTTGGCCTCTCTTGTAGAAGATGCAGTAAACAATGGAATTTTATCCATATTTATGCAGATTTTGTAGTATACAGGTTTTAAAGTGTTAATTATAATAAGGTGTGATGTACAATTGTTATCAGTATTTTTGGTTTTTCTTGTAACATTTTCAAAAGTAAAGTTTGGTTTCCTACTCAGATTTGTTTTGTGTATAAACAATCAAAGAAATGGTTCCCTACCTTCAAAGTGTATATGTTGCATTCTTCATTTCGTGTGTATGTAACTCGGCAAAAGGCTCTACATGGTAGAAAAGTACATCCTGGTTGGTACTTCTTCTTCTTTTAAGCCAGGGGGACTGCCGCCGTATTGCAATCAACATGCTTGCGTGGACAAATCGGCAGGAAAAATGGTGTTAAATAACTTGCGGGGGTCGGTGGGTCACCACAGGACCTGCCTCTGAAGAAAAAATGTTGGAGCGATAGAGAGGTAAAGTTTCCCCAAAAAAATAGCAATTTAAAAGCTGGCGTGTAGCCCCCCGAGCTGAATGACTTTTTTCTGGAGCCTTCCAGAAGAGCACGAACCCCCCGGATGCCACCGCCAGACGCTCAGCAAACAAAAATGCTGTCACGCAAATGGGTTTAACCCCCTTTCCCCTTAAAGAACCGTAAACGAGCTGCAGACATAGCTCTTTTTGCTGTCCCACTCGGCTGACATTTGTGCTGAATGGACTTGGTTTGATCGGACGTAAAAAACCCACGATTTCCCCTTCCAAAACTACTCGCCCCTTGGGGGATGGACAAGGGGGCCGGCCGCGGGGCGGGTTCTTCTAGGATTCGACCTCACCTGCACCAAAAGCCCCCTCAGTACCCCCGAGAGCCCTGAGGTTGTTGGGCAAAAAATAAAATGGGCAACCTGCACTTCTCGTGGGGTCAGCATCCCCTCCGCCATGCCCAGATCCCCCAAAAACGCCGACTTTTGCACTCCCGGACTAGTTGCCTGTGAGCCAAGTTTCGATGGCTGCCTTTTGTTTGGCGATTTTAATCTAAAAACATA
Organism: Sweltsa coloradensis; assembly: GCA_024449915.1. Lineage (NCBI taxonomy): Eukaryota > Metazoa > Arthropoda > Insecta > Plecoptera > Chloroperlidae > Sweltsa > Sweltsa coloradensis. The sequence goes on along the minus strand of JAMZAV010007035.1, from coordinate 21,499 downwards.
TGCTGGCGTTCGGACCCACCGGAAGGGCGTGATAGAACCGCTCGGGTTTTATATCTGCTTTTGCTGAAGGGGCTTTTCTCAACTGGTCATGATCAACCAGAATCACCAACACGAGTGGAAGACAATCGACCTGCTGCTTGCGATGCCCCAGCATCGTGCGTTTGGTGGGGGGGCCCGGGGCGTGAGCGCCCACGACGCTGTTCTCGCCACCCTCTCATGCTGCCATCCGTCCAGTGAGTGCAGCCCGAGAGGTTCTTGTTTTACTTTTCCCCCAAACTGGCCACCCCTAAACGAAACGCTTTCTGAACGAATGCCGGAGGTCTGCAGCGGATGACGTAAACGAAGCGTGGGAAAACGGGAAGGTATCATTTTCGAGTGCGCAGAAGAGCACGTTCGAAAGGAGAGGGGGGGAAACACGCGCCGACCCCCTCCCGGCAAAGCAAGAACAAAAAAAAGAGGGGCGTCATCCGGGGACAGACTGTTCGCCCGATGGGGGGAAAACCCCCTTGCGTGACCAAGAGAGGCCTATCTTGCTGCGAAAAGACAACACAGGGGGCCCCTCCGGACGGTCAAGGACAAAGGATTTTGGGGACTTGGGCGGGTGCAGACAGCAGAAAATTCTTTTGGCGCTACATTTAAATTTTAAAAGGGAAACTATTTCCCAAAAGATCACGAGTTTTTAATTAAAAAACCGTGACAGACCCCAAGGGGGGGCAGCCTGTTTCAGTAGGCTTCCAACAATTTCCGCGGGCGGATAACATTTTCCCCCCCCATAGGAAAAACGCGCCCGCCCCAGCTTTCAGGGGCAGCCCACCCCTGAGCGAGCTGACTTGCTTCCCGGACATAAAAAAAACTTCCCGGGGGACCAAGGCTAATCCGCAGCGGGTCCAGACGGCGTTCCTGAACCTGCTAAAAAAATCCGTAACGCTCTCTGCGACTCCTTGCCCCCCCTCTTCAACATGGGTCTTGAAAAGGGCATTCCAACGAATGGGAAAACGCGTCTGTGGCACCGATTTCAAAGCCCCGGGGACAAAAGAGACATAAAGAACTACCCCGGGCCCAAACAGCATAAACCTCATGGTCGGTAAGACGATGGGAAAGTTTTGTGAGAGACCGGACGAGCGAGTTCCTCGAGACCAAAACGTCACCCTGCGGCGCAGATGGGGTTTCGACAGCGCCGTTTTGCACCACTCCCCCCGCCCGGCGCCATTTAGCCCCGGCGGCAGCGTGGGCGAGCGTAGCGGAGGCCCTTCACTGTGTTTTTCTCGATTGGCTAAAAACATTTTATAAAAATGCCGCAGGGTCTACTATCCAAGCTCGACATTATAGCATTTTAAGGGGAATTGCTTTGGTGGTTCGGAGGTCCTTGCGGCCCCACGCAGTTTTTCCAGTTAAAAGGCGAGCGTCAGAATTCCGGAACGTGCCCCGGGCGTATCCAGGGGGAAATGTGCTTTTGGCCCCCTGCTGTTTAACGTCTTCGTAGCCGACCCCCTACCTCCCCGGGAAAACCCCCCAATGCTCCCGTCGCGACGAGTAACCCTGTACGCATCGTGTCACCCAAAAGGATGCAACGCCCCAAGCAACCCCCAAACTTCAGATCGGTGCCCAAAATGGCATTCGCCAACCCCTCAAGTGCAAGATGAGGGGGATCACGCGCGGGGGCACCCCACTATACTTCCTGTACACCCTAGATGGGGCCCCCCTCGGTACGTCGACAACACGCCTCCTTGGAATGCACATCAAAGGCACCTCCGATGGAAAAGTTCACACGATATTGTGCGGGCCAAAGGGGGCGCAGGTGCTGGGTTTTTTCGGCCCGCAATCTGCCGGGTTTTCACGCCGCGCGTCAAGAATGGCCTACCTTCGCTAGTTTTAAACCCACCATGACTTTCCCTCCCCCATGGCACCCCCAACCCCCATTGAAACATACCAAGTTTAAGGGTGCAGAGAAGGGCTTTCTTTTATACATGGCCGAAAAATCCCCCCCCCTGTGACCAAAGCGGTTAGGGGCCCGACCATCACCCGAAAAACACCGCCTGGTGTTTTTTAAAAAATGCCTCAGTGCCGCCATGATTATGAGGTGCGCACGCATCATCCGGGCCGCGGTTGAGAGGCGCGATGAGGCACCCCCCCTCCAACCCCCCGGGCCCAAAAGGGGTGCTCGGCCGCGTGCTTTTTTTTTCCGGGTTGTTAACCCCTGGAACCTGCCGCCCACCCTCAAGACTGCCCCGTAAATTTTTCCCCTTCCATGTGTAAGGATACTTTTGGGAGAACCTTTTACAAGTGCCCTGTTAGTTTTTCTCTTTAACAAGGCTCTTCGCGGCACGAACTTTTCCCCAAAGATTCAAGTGTTTTAGCAAAATATTAGTAGCCTCGACGCCTTTTTTTGTTGTTAAAAATGAATAATAAAAAGGAAAACAACAAAAATTAATATTATTATTATTATTATTATTAATATTATTATTATTATTATTAAAGGGAGAAATTATAACATTGACGGGATGTTTCGTCGCGTCGTGGTGGTGAATAACTTACATTATTCTTGATTCCCAAACGTAGCGTCCTCAATGTGGAAGACATTTTAAAGGGAAATTGCTGGTCTTTCGTTTGTTTGCCTCTGTTGCAAACGTTCATTTCTTCTTGGAACTGCCCGGATGGCGGGGACGGCTCTAGTTGTTGTTGTTGTTGTGGTGGTGGTTGAGGTGGTTGTGGAGGTGGTGGTAGTGGTGTAGGTTGGTCTTGTGGATGAAGATGCTGTTGATGCTGTTGTTGATCTGGTGGTAGTTCTTGGTTTGATCGCATTTTCTCTGCTGAGAGGTGATTAATTAAATTAATGGCAGGAATCCACGAATCACTAAGTTTGTAGCCACCTACATCTCCATTCATATTGTTAGGTGTTTTCGAAATTTCAATTGACTCCCTTATGAGTCTAGGCCAAAACGCAGCTTCTTGGCAAATTATTTTCGTTTCATCAAAAAGAATCTCATGCCTTGAGTCAGCCATATTGTCTATGGCATGCTTAGCAATTGCAGACAACTCGACGTGACCCTTGTTACAATGGTTTTTATGTTCTTTTACCCTTGTTGCCACTGTCCTTAAAGTCTGGCCTACATAGCTACAGCCACACTTGCAAGGGATTTTATAAACTCCACTTCCGGCTAGATGTACTGGGTCCTTTGGCGATCTCAACATGGTAGAAATTTTTTATAGGCTTAAATACTGTCTTGATGTCTAGCTTTCCTAGATAACGTGCTATGGCGATCAGTAGTAAATTTCACATTTAAGCCTATAAATAAAATTTCTACCATGTTGAGATCGCCAAAGGACCCAGTACATCTAGCCGGAAGTGGAGTTTATAAAATCCCTTGCAAGTGTGGCTGTAGCTATGTAGGCCAGACTTTAAGGACAGTGGCAACAAGGGTAAAAGAACATAAAAACCATTGTAACAAGGGTCACGTCGAGTTGTCTGCAATTGCTAAGCATGCCATAGACAATATGGCTGACTCAAGGCATGAGATTCTTTTTGATGAAACGAAAATAATTTGCCAAGAAGCTGCGTTTTGGCCTAGACTCATAAGGGAGTCAATTGAAATTTCGAAAACACCTAACAATATGAATGGAGATGTAGGTGGCTACAAACTTAGTGATTCGTGGATTCCTGCCATTAATTTAATTAATCACCTCTCAGCAGAGAAAATGCGATCAAACCAAGAACTACCACCAGATCAACAACAGCATCAACAGCATCTTCATCCACAAGACCAACCTACACCACTACCACCACCTCCACAACCACCTCAACCACCACCACAACAACAACAACAACTAGAGCCGTCCACCGCCATCCTGGCAGTTCCAAGAAGAAGTGAACGTTTGCAACAGAGGCAAACAAACGAAAGACCAGCAATCCCTTGAAAATGTCTTCCACAGTGAGGACGCTACGTCGGGAAATCAAGAATAATGTAAGTTATTCACCACCACGACGCGACGAAACATCCCGTCAATGTTATAATTTCTCTTCAATTATATCGGGTCGCGAAAGCATAACTTGTGAATTATTATTATTATTATTATTATTATTATTATTATTATTATTATTATTATTATTATTATTATTTTTTTTATTTACATGTTTCCACATCTCGGTACAAACCGGTACAAGTAAATGCAATGTATTGCGGACTATGTCAAGCAATACATGTGCCTATAATAATAAGTAATAACAAAACATGCAAATTAGAAAACTTATCTAAAATCTATACAGTATTCAACATAACATTCAATTCAAAAACTTAACTTCATCTTTACAAAATATACAACATAAAATCGTTTTATAAAACATTGTCATTGAGGAATTTTCGGACTATATGGCATGTACAAATTATAACCGCTTTCTGCATTTTGATGAATAAATTCTTGTTAATTATTATATAATTATTATTATTTTTATTATTATTATTATTATTATTATTATTATTATTATTATTATTATGAATATAAGATTTTTAAGCATGGCTTTAAGGACATAGTTATTGATTCATAGCAGTTGTCGAAAAAGTTTGCCCCGACTGGGGTTCGAACCCAGAATCTCCGGCTTAACGTGCCATAGCTCTACCAATTGAGCTACCGGGACCACAGAACAAACCTTTACTAAACTGCTATTTGTTGTGATTGTTGACCTCCATGACATAAATCCAACAGAAGACTGCAATGTAGCTGTCAAATCTGAAAGATCACATGGATAAATCCAAACACATCTCATCTCCCATGAGTTGGGTAGTATGAATATAAGATTTTTAAGCATAAGCCCGCTTTAAGGACATAGTTATTGATTCATAGCAGTTGTCGAAAAAGTTTGCCCCGACTGGGGTTCGAACCCAGAACCTCCGGCTTAACGTGCCATAGCTCTACCAATTGAGCTACCGGGACCACAGAATCTTCTGTTCAGAGTCTTCTGTTGGATTTATGTCATATGTCACAACAAATAGCAGTTTAGTAAAGGTTTGTTCTGTGGTCCCGGTAGCTCAATTGGTAGAGCTATGGCACGTTAAGCCGGAGGTTCTGGGTTCCAACTCCAGTCGGGGCAAACTTTTTCGACAACTGCTATGAATCAATTATTATTATTATTATTATTATTATTATTATTATTATTATTATTATTATTATTATTATTATTATTATTGTATTGGATGTATTTCATACAAACTCGGTCAAAACCGGAGCTAACATTTGTTGTACGGACTTACGTCAAGTACTTCCATGTGTACATATTACATACCTACATTATTACATTATTATTATTAATTAACACAATTAACTGGTCGGGACATTTCGCCGCGTCGATTCTGCTTTTATTGCGTTTGACGTTTCAGCCCAACTGTGTGGGCTATCCTCAGAAAACAAGAAATAAAATACAAAACTTACAAAAATATAAGCCAAGACAAGGCTTCCCATAGAAAAACAAAATAACAACAACAAAACAAACAGTTACCATGATCAGGCTTCGCCTTCTATAAAATTGCATTACATTCTAATGAAGTCTTTTTCACAACCAGATCAACCTCACATTTGAGAATTTCTGGTGCGTATCCGATCACTCCGTCGAACTCCACTTTCTTGGGGCTGATCCACTTCCGGGACAGGGAGGACGAGAAGGCCTGCATTCGAAACCGGGAGTAAGATCTCGGGGATAATGCGTTTATTTACGATACGGCCAGCGTTGGAGTTGTCTTGAATCAGTTTTACTATGGGCGCCCACGACCCGCTCAGCTTAAACCCAACATCACCATTAAAATTGTTTGGTGTTTTAGCTATTTCAATGGACTCTCTAACCAATCTTGGCAGTAACCGAGGCTCTTTGCAAACTATTGTGGCACTATCAAACAGAATTTCATGTCTTGGATTATTAGCATTTTCACAAGCATGTTTAGCAACCGCCGACTGTTCTTCTCGAGCATGCCTACAATGCGCTTTATGTTCTTTCAATCTTGTTCCTACTGTCCTGCATGTTTGGCCAAAATTGGTTAGAGAGTCCATTGAAATAGCTAAAACACCAAACAATTTTAATGGTGATGTTGGGTTTAAGCTGAGCGGGTCGTGGGCGCCCATAGTAAAACTGATTCAAGACAACTCCAACGCTGGCCGTATCGTAAATAAACGCATTATCCCCGAGATCTTACTCCCGGTTTCGAATGCAGGCCTTCTCGTCCTCCCTGTCCCGGAAATGGATCAGCCCCAAGAAAGTGGAGTTCGACGGAGTGATCGGATACGCACCAGAATTTCTCAAATGTTAGGTTGATCTGGTTGTGAAAAAGACTTCATTAGAATGTAATGCAATTTTATAGAAGGCGGAGCCTGATCATGGTAACTGTTTGTTTTGTTGTTGTTATTTTGTTTTTCTATGGGAAGCCTTGTCTTGGCTTATATTTTTGTAAGTTTTTAATTTTATTTCTTGTTTTCTGAGGATAGCCCACACAGTTGGGCTGAAACGTCAAACGCAATAAAAGCAGAATCGACGCGGCGAAATGTCCCGACCAGTTAATTGTGTTAATTATTTACCGGGCCGCGAAAGCCTTAAATTTGAAATTATTATATTATTATTATTATTATTATTATTATTATTGTTATTATTATTTTTATTATTATCATTATTATTATTATTATATTATTATTATTATTATTATTATTATTATTATTATTATTCATTCGGTCACAAGCAGCCGTGCCGAGCGGACGTGCCTTGCCTCGCTCTGTGCGCTGCATTAGATTAGATAGCAATGTCGTGTGGTAAGTGCAGCAGTGAATTGCCTAGTGATGGGGATTACTTATCTTGCATGGGATGTTCGAAGAATTATCATTTCAAAGACTGTTCGGGGTTAAAACGTGCGACGTACAATTCTAAATCGCAAGAAAGTAAATCGCTGTGGCGTTGTGTCAAGTGTCGAGACGAAAAGAAGAACAGTGAAGCGGAAGAGACAGTTACACTACAAACCGTTTTGAATGTTGTTTGTGAACTGCGTAGTGAAATCAAAGAAATTAAAAATGAACTATTTTCTTTGAGGGACTTAAAAAAAAACTTATTGAAAGTGATCTTGTAATTCAAAAACTTAGTTGAAGAAGTAGCTGGCAAGGACAAGATTATAGAGGAACTAGCAGAGCAGGTAAATGATCTTGATCAGTACGGTAGAAACAGAAACATTGAGATTTCAAATGTGATAGAATGTGACAACGAAAACATAGAAACCATTGTGAGGTCTATTGCGGATAAATTAAATGTAGAGCTAGAAGACTATGACATCGACGTGGTCCATCGAGTTCCAGCCAGAAACAAAGATTACCCTTCCAAAGTTGTAGTTCAATTTACTTCGCGGAAAAAACGCGACGAGATATTAGCAGCCCGGCGACTGCCCGTAAAAAACAGCGACGTCATTCAGGGAGTACCAAAAGAAAAGGACTTGAATATTTTTACTAACAAACATCTTTCTCCCTATTTCCGCAATTTATTTTGGCAGGTCAAGCAGAAGGCAAAGGTTGTTGGGTACAAATTTGTCTGGTTCCGACGAGGGATAATTTGTGCACGTAAAGACGAGCAGTCAACGGTTGTGGTCAAGATAAAGAGAGCAGGGGACATTGATCAACTGAAGTAGCAGGGGACATTGATCAACTGAAGTAAACAGGCTGTACGATCTATATGGGACTTAATGGTCTCAAGACGATCTTGAAGTGTTGATTTGGACAGTGAAACTAAGGGACAGTCTGGACGATGGTGCAAAGAAAATTGTAAAAGGATTAATTGTTTTCCACTAAATATTGATCTATAACACACTTAAAAATTTGGAGAAATACTCGTAGTATTGCAAAACCAGAAAAAATAAATTCCATATAAAGTTAATGTTTTAGAAGAAAGCTCAGGTGTATCAAATAGAGGTGTAATCGTTATTGTAAAACTAAGACTTAATAAGAGAGGGGGGGATTATACTATTTGTTAGCAAAACTGTGAGGTTTGACATACAGAGATGTATTTATTTCTAGTTTGAAGGGATTGTGGTAACCTGATTATAGGAGCAGGAGGTTATAATCACTGGTTGATGTGTATATAGACCCCTGATTCAATAAAAAACTAGAGTTTATTAACGAAATAGAAACTAGTGGATGCAAAAATAAAAATAAACATTGCATATATATTGGGAGTCAAATATTGATGATCTGGCTAGTAGTTGTATTGACCATTATACGTAAGAACCAAATCTAAGCTTGATATTAAATCGGCGGTTTTCACAACTAAAGTATTCAGATCACTACATTTACTTGTGTCGAGTAGGATTTAATATTGGATGTGTGATGGACATAAAGGAAATTTAAAACGGGTATGAATGAAAGAGTATATCTTGCATTTAAAATCTGTTAATTTTGCATCGCCTGTTAAAATTGATGATGTTCAGTACTTTATGATGCGTTGTGCAAGGAATTGAAACATGGTATAATAAGTCACGGTTACAAAAACAAATTAAAAGAAGAGGGTACAGCGGCAATGGATTACAGACAACTTGATCAGCTGACTAGACAAAGAGACCGTCTTTTTAGACGTTGGGAAAGATTGTAGTGGGCATCCATCGAAGGAAAACTTATAGAAAAGAATATGTGGCTTTCAGAAATTATGTAAACAAGCAGATATTAGCTGCAAAACAAAGATTGTCGTGATTCCATAAACAACAGTAAACGGTATAAAAGAAGTGTGGCAAAACTATTAATCAAATAACGGGACGGAAACAAAAGAGTCGTCGAAGCTGTTATCAAACAAGTATTAGCTAAATCGCACACCCCATGAGACCATCGCAAAACAGGTTCGCAGGACAGTCAATGATGGGGGTGGCTTCAATTCGTCCTGTATGTTGGTGTGACTTGTTCCACACATTGTGACGGAGGCTGCCGTGCAGTCGTGGCTGCCTCCTGTAAACGTACATATAGTGACACGGATTCATTGCTTGATATTCAATGTAAATAAACAGCCAGGTTTCACGGAATCAGAGCGGTGGACGAAAGAACTTATGTTACGAACAAGCCCAGTTATAACAATTTCTTTAAAAATCTATCGATAAGAGACGGTGGCGTACCCCCGGAAAAAATGAAGATATCTGTCGTGAGACCTGTATACAAAAAAGGAGGATCATAATCGTTTGCAAATTACCGCCAGATAGCACTGCTATCTGTATTGAAAAAATAGAGGGAGTGTGTCTAAATATCAGATTGTTTAACTGTTACCTATTAAATTTGGGAATTATAAGTGAAGTTTCAGCAGATTTCAAAAAGGAAATGTATCCCAGGATTGTTACTAACATTTCTGATTTAATTAATAACTGCTTAAATAGCAATTGCATATAGTTGCAACTTTTGTCGACTTCTCCAACGCATTTGACCATAATAAACTTTTGGAATGCTTAGAGGTCATTGCATACGAGGTACAGTTCTCAATTGGTTCCGCAGTTACCTAGAAAATAAGAACGTTTATGGCTAAAAAATAGGGAGCACTTATAGTAAAACAAAAAATGTCACTTAATGGTGTACCACAAGGATCCATATAGGACCGCAATTTTATATTATATACTGTGAACTGTCATTAATAAAATCTAGTTAAGTGTTTAATAATGGATGTATGCTGACGACCTTGTACTACTAGCAATACATAGGAACTTAAGCGTCGCCAACACAAAATATGAACACTGATTTTAGGAATCTACAGTGCCGGGACTCATGATCTGGAAACTAGTAATCAACGTTAAAAAAACCAAAATTGTTTCACATATGCAGGGCCTTTAAATTCAAATAGAAATGATGACGTTCAATTTAATATGTCACCTGAGGCAAAGTGTAAACATAATTTGAACTACTGTACGACACCGCCTGTGAATGCGTACAAACAAATTGAATCTGTGGACATTACCATATGTCTTTGGGTGTTTTCATTGATCGTGAGTTTTCGTGGAAGCCACACGTGGACTACATTTGTTCGAAACTCCGCTCGTGCGCATATCAATTGTATAAACCTAAAACCAGTACGTGTCTGATGATATGCTAAGATTATGTTTATATCTGCATTAGCTGGAATATAGTATGTCATATGCGTTGCTCTCAGGGGAAGGCGCGCTTTTCAGATAATAAACCACGTTGATTCAAATTCAAAATACCACTATTAAAAATAGTTTAGCCCTTAAGTATTACCACATAGATCAAAGAAAAAGATGAGTTTTTGTGAGCAAAAAGAAATTGCTTTATACTTGCCGTTAAAAGCCATGTTTAATTATCGGTTGGTTTTAAAGTATTTATTTTAATAAGGAACATAAAAAACCATATTTACATAAATAAGGGTATTGAGACTGGAGTAAAGGAAAATTCGTTGTTCCAATGCCCCGAAAACAAACATGGTGAGCGTTGTTTACATTATCTTATACCTAAGTTTTAATTCATTGCCGGCGAAATTTATCTTGGACAAAAATTCATAATAAAGAATAGAGCTAAAATCGCACTACCTGAAACAACCTTCCTCATGCTCGATTTAAGTCATTTTCAGTCCTATGTTCTAGATGTTTATGTGTTTTCCAAACGAATCTGTGTGCAGGTAAAGATATTATAATTTATAATATTAGTGATTCTTGTCTAGTCTATTTTTGTATGTTCTTGTAAAGGGTTGTAGTATTTATGATTGTAATTAGTACCTATGTAAAATGCACCATATATTCATTTAAAAGTTGGATGTTTTTTATTTTTTTCATTGTATTAAGCCTGACGCTACATAATGAAAGTAATAGCATAATAATTTCGTGTAAACCCATGATTGAGCCATGGGCCCTAGTGGGAGGAAATGTATGTGAATATTGTCCAATTTAGTTTTTTGCTTCATAAAAAAAAAAAAAAAAAAAAAAAAAAAATTATTATTATTATTAATTTTATGGATGTATTTCATACAAAACTCGTCAAACCGGAGCTACAGTTGTACGGACTTACGTCAAGTACTGTCCATGTGTATCTATACTAGGGAAACGCCAAAGTCGTTGTTAAACGGGGGGGAAGGGAGTTAGCCAAGTGTTTGAATTCTAAAAACTCGGACCGTCTGGTCACCTTACAGGAACTCACTCTGTTGCCACATAATTATTTAAATTGAACATTCAAAATGCGAAAAATCGTAAGCAAAACGTATAAGAGTGAAAACATTAACAAATTTCCAGGTATTAAAACAAATACCTAATTTTTATTTCACCATTTAACACCCTCCAAAAATAATATGTGGGTGTAATAAAATATTAAAAAAAAAAGTTAGAACTGAACGGGTATCGAACCCCATCCAATCCGTGTGGTAGGCTAAATGGTACTACTAGGCCAGTGCAGGCCACGTCAACCTGTCCCGCTAAACTGAATACTAAACAAAATGCCATCGATATTTTTAAAATCACATTTTTATTTATTGTAGGATTAAATCGCAATGGATCTAGCTGAATTTTGAACAGTTCTTAGTAACTCGTACCGGATGTCTGTTTAAATTTCAGCCAAACTGTTCAGCGGTACGGATGATTTTCGACGTACAGACAGACAGAATCACAGAATAAGAAGCCGGTTTGAGTTGAATTGGAGACACTCAGCGCTCTGCTCCCTCGGGTTTATTACATACCTAACATTATTACCTTGTCTTAACTCTAATAAAATAAGTCATTTAGGAATATAGTTTGTAGATGATGTTTTCTTTCTGCTGTGTACGGTCGTGGCCGATTCTCGTCCGCCCATCCTAGCATTTGCTCTTGGACTATGCGAAACCACGAAAACCATGTCAGGAGGGAAGCGTCTCGGAATCTCGAAGTATCATTCTTAGTTTAGAAATTTACGAAAACTATTTACACGTGTTGAGTATTAAGCCTTTGAGTCTCGATGTAAACATGGGTGGAAGATCTAGTTGTTAATGCTTTCATGTAGCTCCGTCGGTATGATGCCCATTAGACGAGATCACGTATGGGATTGTATTTACCTTTTCTGTTTCCACATCTTCTTGAATCTCAATTGTAAGTTCACTATACTTGTCAATTTTTTCTCATGTCGTCTCGACGTTAGCGGCACATTTGGACACAAGTCAAAAGGGTAGTTTCTTGTTTCTTCTTGTCACTTATAAATTATATCCGGTCGTTGTGATGTATAGTTCGGTTGTTATAACTGTGTGCGTCGTAATATAATTTGAAATCTTTGCCTATCTAGACTTTCTCCGGTTTGTGGGTATTTGTAGTAAGGTGTTGTGTGTATCAATGAGGTTGTACTTGATTGCTAAGTTTTTGGTGGAATAAGTAGCTACTGGTTATGTCTGTAGCAGGTAATCCGTTTGACTAGGACTGGCACCGGATATGATATGTTCGATGTTATCACTCTACACTACATCTTCTACATTGATCGTTTACTGTCGCATCTTGTATAACGTATTTTTATAATTTTCGTTGCAATCACTCTGTTTGAATAGCAGCATAAAAACCTTTGTTTCTCCAAATAGTTCCGCGTTGTTTAACCACCTATTTGATGCTTTAATATTATACGTGACCTTTATGTTAGTTCATCATAATGTCTCTTGTGTAGGGTCTTTCTGAGAGACGTAAACTCTTTTGAAGCGTCAGTTATGAGTTCCCTTGTAGATTGACATTTTCGTTGCTAGATTGAGTGGAGTTAATGATTTGTCAGCTAGCACCACAAGCCCTATGCAGTTTGATTGGTTGCTCTTGTAAAAAAAAAATTTTTAAAATGTCTAGTTGTTTATAATATAAGTTGTTCAGATCAATTAGCCTGTCATTACTTGTTCTCTTGGAAGTGTCAATCTCTCTATTGCTGATTTAGGATGATTGCATTTTGTGTTAGTAAGTGTAGTACGAGTTAATATTTTCCAACGCGTGGTGTCTTGTCTGCGTCCCATTTAATGATTCCGAATGAATATGTCAGTATGGTATAGCCATATCGTCTTTATGCTGTGATATTGCTTTTACCGTTAGTTGCGTTTGAGGATAGATTTTAGTCGCTTCTTGTAGTAATCTATCAATCTTCTTTCATTACTTATGTTCAATTATGGCAGCTTGTGAGATCCTAAATATTGTATACTTCGTTATCATCCATTACCCAATCCCTATTTTCCATCATCTAGCTGGAACTCTTCGCCTGCGTAACCTTACCTTTTCGATATGTAGCGTCTTACACTTGTCTACTACAAACTCCATGCAGATATCTGACTAAATTCAAATGAAGTAGGATTAAACTGTGTAGTTGAACAAAATTTGATGCATATTAAACTTTAGATCATCCATGAAGAATAAGTGAGAAATTGTGTGACATACCAATGATTGTCCTTAATTTTAAATCCGTATGTGATCGTTAAGCATATGCGACAGTGGTTTAAGACAGACAAAACCATAATGCGTAAATGAGTCACCTGGAAAATGCCACGTTGTAATTTGGAGTGGATCTGTAGTTATCTGCTGGTTTTTCATATTTAGTTTTAGTGTTGGTCTCACATGTCCTTCATTACTGTCTTCAAAAGTTTACAATTACTGAGGATTTTTATATATTTGTAAATCTGAATAAAGCCATGTGTGTGGTGTTGAGTATAAGCTTTCTTGTAGTCAAGGTAGTTTACGTGAATATTCCCTTTCTTATGTGTGCCTGTTATTACAGTAAGAGCGATAATGAGTTGTTTTTACATCCCTGCGAGTTCTTACAGCATCCTTTTTGTCCTCGGCCATGATATTGTATTCCTTCGCAATGCTTATATACTTATTTGTTATGCATGAAGTGTCAATATTTTATAATAGTTGTAGACATGTAATTGGCCGATATTTACTTGGGTTCTTAGTGTCATTATCTTTTGGTTGGAAAGGTGACTCCTAGAGCAGTAAAGAATTTGGTATTTTCTTTGAACTCAATTCTAAAATTTTTTTTTCTGTTGAGACATTCAAATGATTGTGAGTGTATTCGAATTTCTTATAACCAAAAATTTTGAATATTATCATACCTGGTGCTTCCAGCTATGTGTAGCACGAATTGTCGACTTTAATTTCATCAACAGTATACATTCGAATTCTCATCTCATTAACATCGCTCTCCTAGCTCTTTCGTCTTGAATCCATTGTGCATCATTGTTGTGTGCTACCGGGTACCCCAGATTCCTGCCCAAAACTCTCTATCTCCGTCTTAGTGGGGCTACCATTTTTTCTGTTATTTTCTTCGGTACAGGATAGTTTTTGGTAAAAACTGTTTTCCTTTCCTTTGAACATTCGGTTTTTTGTTATTTTCTAATGCTACATTCTCTATATCTTTTTAATCTCTTAGCAAAGCACTAATTTTTGTTTAAGTGTATCCATAATATTCGTGAATGAATTTGTCCAAGTGTTCATGTTTTGTGTGAACCTTGATTCTTTTCAAATAATTTTGGCAGTAGAGTACCACATTGTAGATCGATTATTCCATTCGCAATGTTCCAATCTACGATATACTTTCCTAAACTCATGATTCTTACCAACTTGTAGTCGCTGTCCCATTTCGGAATTTCTTCTCTGTTTTGTTTTGAAGATGCAGATTTTACTTAAGCCCAAGTACGAATCACCTGCTACAGCTGACACAGTAAATTGCCGCATGGAACGTCTGCAAATGATAGTTCGTCTGGTTATGCTGATAAAATATGTGTGTTCATTATGTGTTACCGACTGTCTTCATTTCCTTTGAATGCTTGGTTTAGGTATGTATGGTCTTTGTTTGGTTATTACGTTCGCAAACTCTGACATGCTGTTGCAAATGCTAAAGCTAGATGTTCTTTAGATGGATAATGTCAGTGTATTTTCTAATACGTTATTCATATCTACTTTGTGTGTGATCGTCTAGTCGCCCTAGGTGTCTGATATCTCTTGAATGGGCTGGGCCATTTCTATGGTTGCTGGACGTGTCTGGTAGGTCGGTTGTTCTGGTTAGGTCGACGTTTGGTAGGTCTGACGTCTGGTATGTCTGGACGTTCTGTGGTTGGGCCTGGAATGTTCTGGTATAACCCCCCAGGTTTTTTTTATAGATCTGGAAGTGTAGCAGGTATGGCCTACCGGTAATGTCTGGAAGTTCTAGTAGTTTCGGGTATCAACTGGTCTTCTCTTCGCTGTCCTCTGTCGATGTAGCGCCGTTATCATCTTGTGTGCTTGTAGTTCGTATTTCACTTCGCGTCTATTCTAGTTAATATGGTTTTTGGTAAATTTATTTTTAACTATTAATTCTTCTATGGTGGCTATTCTCTGCGCACTTAATTCTAACAATGGAGATTTTCACGTATAAACTCTCTATTGGAGCTCTGTCGTCAATAAACCTATTAAAACAGTCTCTAATAACGTGACCTATAAAAGCTACGCATCACACCATTTCATACTTCTGTCCATTGATGCGCTGCCTCATTTTTTCGCTTGGTGGTCTGAAGTGAATCACCGCAGAAACGTCCAGTGTCTGTTTATGTTCCCACTTTCCTTGTTCTAGATAAATATTCTACTATCTGTCAAATTCACATATATTTGTTATTGTTTATAAAAGCCAATGCACTTAAAAAGAATTAAAAACACTTTTCTCAATGAATTCATCAATTTCAGGGCGGTGATGAGGTCTTCGCTTCTCAACCTCCTTCCTTTTCGTTTTGATAAATCTTTTCTTATTTGACGAATTAAGAAGACTTCAATCTTCTCGATTCTGACAAAAATAATTAACGGTGCTTCCGTAAAATGCTAAATATTATACTATTTTAGATATATTCCTTGCGAAGTACAAATAATGCCTCTAACTGAATATATGCTAACCACTAACTGTCAAAAATTAACAAAAAGTCAACTGTTTTAATGTGTGGTAGGTAAAGATATTAGTATTGATGATTATTATTATTAGTATTATTATTATTATTATTATATTATTATGATGGGAGATTCGTGCGCTAGACTCGGACGGTGCAGACGTGTATCGAGCTCCGCTGCGTGAGCCCTACGTCATGTCGTTTGGTGCGCGCTAAGAAGGAGTGCAAGAGAAAGTTACCAAGTGATGGTGATACGTTGATTGTTTTAAACTGTGATCAAAAGTATTACTACGTATTGTGCGGGCTAAGTTCAAGTACGTATTAAAGCTGAAAGGAAAAGAAGAACAGCAAGAGTGGCGGTGTCGTGAATGAACGCCACACCTAAGCCTGTGGACACTTCTTCGAATGTGACTAGGTGGTGAGGTGAGTTAGCAAGAGTTTTTCCGAGTTTCGTACCGAGTTTCACGACTCCTTCAAAGCATGCGGGAAGAGATACAAGGTATCAAAGACGACTGGCGTGTGAACTTAGGGAACTAAAATCGGGGTTGTCCGTTAAAAAAGCAAAACAGTGAAAAAGTATCGTGTTAGGAGGCATTGACGGACATGTTCATTCGCTTGATCAATATAGAGAATAAAAAATTTGAGTTGGAAAAAAACGTTGAAGGAAATCGATGAGGAGATGGTCGAAAATATTGTTCTTAATTTAGCTGGGAAATTAGACATTGAACTGGTAGCAGACGATATCGAGGCAGCTCATCGGTTGCCTACAAGGAAAAAGGGCTCGACCTCCGCGGATTATCGTTCAGCTTGCAAGTCGCAAGAAGCGAGATCAATTCATTGATAAGCGACGCACAGAGTTTACAAGCAATTCACTCACCGGTGGAAGTGGGAGGGCTGGTAAACAACGTGTTTACATTAATGAAAACTTGACCCCGTTTTACAGGGAACTTCTCTGGAGAGCGAAAACACGTGCTAAGGAGTTGGGTTTTTAAATACGTGTGGTATAGCCGGGGTAAGATTCTTGTAAGACGGGACGAGAGTGCAAAGCAAGTTATAACAATAGTTAATTTTGCTGATCTAGATAAGCTGTCTGTCAGTGAGACCAAGGGTTGACTCTCTAGTTTGCTCTGTGTGTTGGTCTACAGTTAAAGTTTGTCTTGATACAGAGATAACTTTATTGAATGGACTTTTGGAAGCAAAGAGAAGAGATAAAATTAACGCTGATGTAACGAATGATCTTGATTCATGGTGTGAAGAGTATTGTGGTGGCCTTACAATAATACATTTAAATATTAGATCAATTAATAAACATTGGGACCAAGTGCTTGTTACGTTGCAAAACCAGTTAAATAACTTTCATGTTTAATTTTAAGTGAAATAAATCTTAAAGAGAGAGCAATTGTTTTGAAATTGATGGCTATAATCGTTATTATAAACTAAGGGAAGGGAGAAGAGGTGGGGGGTTGGTGATATTTGTTTCAAATGTTATTAAATTCGAATGTTACAATACATCATTTGTGAACTTTGAAGGACTATCTGGCAAATTAATTTTAGAAAATAAAGTTGAAATAGCTTTGCTGTGCATCTATAGGCCCCCCAATAATGCATCCATATAGGCTATGATTTTATTGAGGAAATTGAAAATTATTGGGAGCGGGTTGGCGATAAATACGCAGTGTCTATTGGTGATGTCAATATTGACATTCTCAAGCAACGTGATGACGTAGTTCAATTATATGAGGCGGGTCTTGCTGCAAAGCGATTCATTCCTTGTATTACAGTTCCTACGCGGGAGGAAATCGTTAATGGTAGGTTAAGCAGTACGTGTATTGACCATGTTTATTTACGAGGTATCGAGGCTAACATACGTACGGCCGTTTATACGTCAAAAGTCAGTGACCATTACATGATAATCGCATCAATACGTGTAGGAGAACAAGGTGATGATTCCGAGGAAACAATAACAATAAAAAAATGTTTGAACGAAAATATACTGCTAACTCAATTAAAATCAGTACAGTGGCAAGAAGTAATATCGAGTAATAATTGTTGTCAGTTGTACGATGCTATATATAATGAATTCAAAGCGGCATATGAGAAGACAACATATCATAAAAATAATAAAGTTAAATGTCGAAATAATAAGAAGTGGGTAAGCAATGAACTTTTAGAGTTAACAAAGGAAAGAGACAAATTGTTTCGAAAGTGGAAAAACTGTAATGAATTAAATGTCTTAAAAGATATTTATAGACATGAGTGTAATTGTTTCAGGGAAAAAAAGTAAATAAGAAAATACATGCTGCAAAAATCCAATATTATAAAAATTTAATCAACGAAAATAAACATAATATCAAAGACACGTGGCAGTCAATTAATGAAATAATAGGTAAGCGGAAAAAAGAGTCTGTGGATGTAGTTATTAGCCGATTCCTGGGGAAGACAGAGAGTGAAACTGTTATCGCAAATAAATTTGCGAAATCGTTTATTGATGAGGTTGATAAGAATATACACAACTGTGAAGTGCAGTGTGTACGTAACGAGTTTGGGAACGATGATAGGTACAATCACCAACCCCAATCTATGTACATACCTCCAATCGATGAAGTAGCGGTTAAAGAAATTATCAACAACATGAGTACAAATAAGCAAGCAGGCATTGACGGTATACGAGTTAAAAAGACCTGAAAAATATTTCTAATGAGATAAGCCCGGTAATTGCGCGTTTAATTAACTTGTCTCTAACCGAGGGGGTGGTGCCGGAAAAACTGAAGACCTCCATTGTTAGACCCATTTATAAAAAGGGAAATCACCTTGAATACTCTAACTATAGACCAATTGCCATTTTGCCAAGTATTGAAAAGATAATGGAAATATATGTTGCCAATTGTTTAGTAAAATATTTAGAAAAGTTTAATATTATCAATAAAAATCAATACGATTTCAAAAGGGGAAAAGTACTTCAGATTTGCTTGTAAAATTTGCCGATTTAGTCAACTCTAAGCTTAACAAAAACTATCACATTTTATGTATGTTTATCGACTTCACTAAAGCTTTCGATACGCTGAATCACAAAAAAATGTTGGTTGCTCTGGAACGAATTGGCGTTAGAGGCCCTCTTTTGTTATGGTTTAAAAATTATTTTTCAAATAGAAAAATTATTGTGCGAGTAGGAGAGTGTGTGAGTGAAGCCAGAGTTTGCTCAACAGGTGTACCGCAGGGATCTATTTTAGGGCCGGTTCTGTATTTAATATATGTTAACTGTATGGTACATTACATAAGTAAATGTTTTACTTTTTTTTTTTGCTGATGACTCAGCATTGGTAGCAATTCACAAAAACATAAAAGTTGCTGAAATATATTTACAGGAAGATTTTATTAAAATGTTAAGATGGACACACGATGAAGGCCTTATCATTAACTCAGCTAAAACAAAGATTGTGCATATTTCTTCACCTCACAATGCCGACCATAATGCTAATATAAATATTATAACTCATTCCTTTGATTGTTTGCATGATTCTGTTCATCATATGGATGGTATTATCATAAACTGTAATTGTGTAAATAAAATAGAATCTGTTTTTCAGTCATGAATATTTGGGGGTGGTGATAGACCAAAATTTTAGTTGGGATGTTCATATAGAAGAAGTGAGTAGACGGCTTAGATCATGTGTTCATCAGATTTATAAACTAAAGTATGTACTTCCTTATACTCTACTCCGAACCGTATACATTGCACTTGCTGAGTCAGTCATATCATATGCCCTGCTTGCATGGGGCAATGCATCATTTTCAAATTTAAAATATATTATTTCACTGCAAAATAGAATGGTTTGTTTAATATCCCCTTATAAGAAAAATGGTACATGTATCACAACTTATGATTTATATAGATATTTTAATGTTTTACCTGTAAATGTACTGTTCACTTACAAATTATTAGTTAAATTTTATTATGATAATTCTTTTAAAACTATTGTTAATCATAATGCAAATACTCGCGCCAGGAGGCGAGTATTTGATAATACCACCTTACAACAATAAGTATGGGAAAGAGCTTTGCAATACAGGTACCTTTTACTTTTAATAAAATTCCAAATATTTACGAAGTATAGATCAATAAGTAGGGTAAAGAATGAGTTAAAAGTGTTTTGTTATATGAAACAGACATTGCATGTAAGTGGGATGCGTAGTATTTTTAAGTTTCATTTGTATTGTATATTATTTGTTCACGTTTTTTGTATGTTTGTGGTTCTAGGTATTTTGTTGTTTTTCCCTTGTACTTATATCAATATTATAAAGTCTGAAGTCTGGGTTATTTTTTATTAATTGTCTATGTTTTTTATACCCACAGCTAAGCGGCTTGTGTGGCTTGTGTGACTCGTTTCCATACTGAACTAAACATGTATTTAAATATGTACTTCCAATAATAATAATAATAAATAATATATAATAATAATAATAATAATAAATAAAAAATAATAATAAATAATATAATAATAATAATATAATAATAATAATAATATAATAATAATAATAATAATAATAATAATAATAATAATAATAATTAATTTATTATTATTTACAAATCTGGGGTCATCGGTTTATGTGACTGAAAATTTTTACACAGGATTATCTGGCCACAAAGTCAGATTATAACTATACACACAATGAATTCATATGGAAGCAAACACAATTCAAAAAGAAATTAATTGTAGATCATTCAATTAGGAAAACATTGAGAATTTCAATGAAATTCTGATGAAGGAAAATCAAGGAATCATGGCAGGGGGTGTATAATGCAATCACACAAATGAAAAATATAATTGTTTTTCTAAGAACATTTAAAAATCATTTTGAGTCAGTTTTTCATAAAAGGCAAAAACAAATTGAGCAAAAAAGGAAGGGATGGGTAACAAACAAATTAAAAAATACAAGTAAACAATTAAAACTATTACATTTACAACTAAAATTTAGTAAGAGTACCAGTATAAAAGAAACTACAATGAGTTAAAATATAAAAATGACTTGAAGGTAGCAAAAAGCAATAGCAACACACGATTTATTATCAATCTTAAAAATAAAAGCAAGGCGGTGTGGCATATAGTAAAAAATGAGACTTATTAAGACTGAAACAAATGGAAGGGGGTAATAACATTGAACTCAAACATAACAATAGGTCAACTAAAAAACTAGGAAAACGCTTAAGTCCCGCCGCGTTGTTGGATGAGCGTAATTGGTGCATTGAGCTGCCATGTGTTATGCGGATTTTCTGTTGTTCTGTGAGAAAATCCTTACTAAGTTGAAGATTAAAAAAAAAATTAAATTAAATAAAATACAAAATTTAACTTAATTTTTAATTTTTTTATTATAGGGAATCAACCGGGTCGTTGAACGTCCAAAAACCTTGTTTTTTTGTTACGGCTATTTTCATGTGTATTATAAAACTTGAAAAAAAATGGTGAATTTTTGGGGGAATTGGAGGGTATTTGGGGTTTCGATACCTTATATTTATGTGTTCTAATTCAATCGTGAATTAACTACTGACTGAAACAGATCAAATTTGGCACCTTAGAGAAAGTTTATAATTGCTCTGACTGCAGAAATTGAAATTTTCAATGGGGTGACAACTATGAATTTTTTCGCGTACCTCACGAATTTCTATAATTATGC
>JAMZAV010007034.1:0-32756 GCA_024449915.1 Sweltsa coloradensis | reverse complement strand
AAAATTATTTACCAAAAGTTACTATTAGATGTACTGGGAGCAAAAAAATAAAAAATTCCGAATCCGAATCAAACGAAGAACGAAAAGATTACCCTGCAACTGTGATATTTGATATCAATCGACGTACGTATGCATGCGCAGGGAGCCTCTTGTGGTGCGTGCACGTGTTTTGTAGGGGAACAAAAGTGTCTCATCATCTTTTGCGCCAGACCTCGTCGATTTGATTCGTTGTATAGATTAATTTTGTCAACATTTTCAAAACTATGTAGGCCTAGTAGATCATCTAAACATATAGGCCTACATAAAATAAAGTATACCTACCGTACCTATTTTATATGTCAGAAGTCAGAATGTCAGTGTCATTATATAGGTCCTTTAACACAATTTATTCACTGTTCATGATTGTAAACCTAATCATTCAACAGATACACCTCTTTGGTAAATCAGTAGGCCTAACGATATGAAATGAACTCGAAGTTAATCAAGTTTAGGATTGAAACTAGTCTGTTATATTGGAACATATTATTACCATGTACCAGTACTTTTCGTCTATCTTTATAGAAATTGTCATTGTTATTGCATTTTATTACAATTTCTGTGCTTGGCGACGGTTTGATTAGGCCTTAGGTATTATGGTATGATTAAATTTTTTATGTTTATCAAACTCGATGTAGGCCTATCTATGAAATGCTATCAACATTAATAGTTCGCTAATTAACTTATTATTTAAAATAAATAATTATTTACGTGCACGTATCACCAATATTTCGGCTGGGCAAGCTTTGACATTAAATGTAGGCCTACCTTGCATTTGCAGCCTGAATCTACTCACCTGAACAACCTTGTCATCTCATTTCCTCCCCCCCCCTTTTTCTCCTAGAGCAAACAAATTTAAAAAATCCATTCTTTCATTTGAAGCTAACATTTTTATTTGGTCCTAGCTTATGTATTGTTGTTGCCAAGGGAAGGATCTTTTTAGTTTGAATTCTTGGCAAGGAGGAAGTTGCCTTATGCTTTAAATGTTCTAGTTTGTGCAACTGACTTGCTACCTACCTCTAGTTATGTACTATATAGCCACTGTTAAGTGTGAAGTTGTTAGTATAAGCCAAGGTTGCCACTTCGTAGGATTTTATCCGTTTTCAAGGATTTATCATTTATTATCTAGAGTCTCAACTCGAGGATTATTGTATTTTGTTTTTAGGTTTTTCTACTGTTAGGCATACTACCAGTATTCAAAAAATCATACCTAGTATAAAGAAAACAGACTACTTATTTTTATCTGACAAAAAAATGCAATCTCACAGCAATAAAAACATCAGAAGTAGGCCTACCGGTAGTTGGGTTGTAGTAAATCAGTGACTATCTACATATCTCTCATACTAACCACTTCAGTAAGATTCAACGGTTTTAAAGCACATGTTCTTTTAAACGTTATCAGAATATTCGAATATAATTTATGCTATGTTTATTTAGCTCTACAAAAAGCTATTAATTTACAGCTAAATACATTTTATCAAAAAGGAACACAAACCTTTGCACATTAACATTACCAAAATAATGATAAATAAAGCAAATGCCTACTAGTAGGCCCTATATTAGGGTCAAACTTATTTGAAGTTAGGTAAGCTTTTGAGAGAAACAGGTTAGGGCCTACCTCATGCAGACACAGAACCAGACCACTAGGGACACCTCTTTCAGTTTGGACAAGAACTATTCAGAACAATATTTTAGAACCAACTTGCAACACAATGACAAACAATTTTCAATGTCATATTCGTTGCAACAACAAATATAGCTACCACACTCTAATGCCGACAAACAAATCAAATGTACAAGTTGTGCTTCAATTCTAAAGACGCAATGGCTTCATCCCTGTATCTACCTACAAACTACAATTACTGCTATTTTACAAACCTTCCATTTCTTTGCAAACGACAAGTGCCCGACTGTCCGCCAGCATGTAATAAAAGGCATATATCTACTGATCAAGTCTTCAATTTGCTCTGTGTAGGCCTAGTTGGTATGGTTTGAAGATTTGGAGGGGAATTGTTGGGGGGACCAGTCAAAGTGCCCACAACTTTGACATTCTTTTCAATGAAGACAGTTACATCCTTTGTATGCGTATGGAAGAAAACAACCTCTTTCCTTGTCGTATTACCGGTACCGTATGTAGCCTGCCTATTAGAGAATTAATGAAATGGCTAAGCACCCCAATAATTTCAATGGGAATTTTGGAGGTTTCACCATTTTATAATTCAAACGAAGTGGAACAACACGAAAATTGTCAAGACAACAGCAACAAAAACAGCATTATCGTTCACCATCAACAACAATGCTATTCCTACCCACACCTCCACTGTGCTCAGCAACAACAAGTAGCGGTAATTTATCAAGCCGTATTCAGGGCCGGCTCGTGGGTAGGGCGACCCGGGCGACCGCCCGGGGCGCTGAGATTTAGGGGGCGCCAAATTTTGGAATTGACAATATTTTTGAATGAACGTAGCGAGCGTAACGAGCAAAGCGAAGATTCCATTTCACAACACTGGAGAAAAAATCCGAATGTTTTTTTTTTCTTTCTTTTTTTTTTGTATTTTTGTGTGTTTGTTAACACGATTCCGGCTAAACCGATACTCCGATTGCGATGAAATTTTATGGAGGCCTTCGAAATCTCTGAACTTAGAACTGCCACGTTTTTTAGGCGCAATCGGGCAAATTTTTTCTTATAAAAAACGCAATTTCACGATTTTTTTCGATTTTTAAAAAAATTCTTCGACTTATAACACTTACATGCTTTATCCGATTGTAATGATTTTTTCACAGAACCTTAATTTAATGAATTAAGATATTCGTGTGAAATTTGAGCGTAATCGAAAACTTATTTCTCATGAAAATCGAAATTTTACGGGTTTTTTCTTTTTTAATAAAATTCTTTGACATATAACACCTACATGCTTTATCCTATTGTAATGATTTTTTTATAGAACCTTTATTTTATGAATTAATATACTCGTGTAAAATTTGAGCGCAATCGTATAATTATTTTTTATGAAAATTTCAATTTTAAGGTTTTTTTTCTTTTTTTAAATTACGTAAAAATTACGATTTATTAAAAAAATTAAGTTAATTTTTAATTTAATTTAATTTAATTTAAAAAAAATCTTCGACTAAGTAATGATTTTTTCACAGAACAACAGAAAATCCGCGTAACACAATGCAGCTCAATGCACCAATTACGCTCATCCAACAACGCGGCGGCTTTGAGTAAGGATGGTTATATACTCAATGGCGGCGGGACTTAAAGCGTTTTCCTAGTTAATTCACATCACAGTGGATTGAGGATATATATTTTTCTGACTCACTAGAGAGCAAAGTTTCTAGTTTCGAGTATCGACTGCACAAAAATTACATAATTTTGGTATTGTATTCAGCCCACTACTTTTTTCTAAAACCCACCAAACTCATTTTAAAAACCTGATTTTCCAAATTTTTGTCTGCGGCGCTGTTGTTGGCCCCCAAACTTAAATCAAGAAAGACTTTCATCTCTTGCCATGCTTTCGATCGAAAATGACGAAGCTCATCAGCTTGATCTCGCGTCCCTAGTAAAAGTGTTTGCCGAAACCAAACCAAGGCGCGGTAACTTGAAACAATTGAAAAAGGAATAGCGTAGAAAAAAAATCAAATCAATAATGTTATAATATATTTCATTTTTTAAACTGACAATAAAGAGCTGCTGACTTATGTTGATCAACATGAATATTTTGTATTCAATTTATAAAACAAATATATACATTATCTGACTTCCTAGTTCAAAAACCATTTGCATCAACTTTTGTGAATGGAGACTTTCCGGGGTCTCACGACTCCCATTGTAGGAGGACATAGAGGTTAAAACCTTCTTGTATTAATTTGGGGGGGGGGGGGGGGGCGCTATAAAATCGCTTGCCAGGGCGCCAAAATGTCACGAGCCGCCCTGGCCGTATAAAGTTCTAAGGACAATGACAAACGAAGAATAAAACACAGCCAAATTATCAACTACAATCTAAATTTGAGGACTTCAGTTTGCCTACGCACAGTCGTATTGAATCGAACACAGCTAGGATGACTTGCTAAAAATATAATTTCTAGGATTAGGTGCTATCAGTACTGAAAGAAATAGACCTATTATCAGTGGCGGAACTTCGTTTCATTGGCCCGCCCGCAAAATTTCTATGGGGGTCCCCCTAACAGATTATACACACAAACATAGGTTCAGTGTTGAATTCAAGTTCAGGCTTTTCATTCCGGGTGGCTATTATATAGGGACCAAGTACGGGGGGTTTGGAGGGCAAAGCCTTCAACAATAGTGGTGCAGGCGAAAATTTTGAAAATCATGCTTTTAGTTTGGTTTAGTTGGTGCGTTTTACAAAAAAATTGTGGGCTGAATGCAATACCAAAATAATGTAGTTTTTGTGTGTTGTTGTGTTGTACTTGTGGACGCTAAAAGTTCCTAAATATCTGCTAGATTTCACCTTCAAACCGCTAGATTCACAAAACGGTCATTTTAGCAACGAAAACAAATTTACAATATTTTCCAAACAGGGTGAAATACTGTTTTTTGTTTACTAGGAAAACGCTTAAGTCCCGCCGCGTTGTTGGATGAGCGTAATTGGTGCATTGAGCTGCCATGTGTTATGCGAATTTTCTGTTGTTCTGTGGCAAAATCATTACTTAGTTGAATTTTTTTTTAAATTAAATTAAATTAAATTAAAAATTAACTTTATTTTTTTTTTTTTTTTAATTAATCGTAATTGTTAAAAATCGTAAATTGCGATTTTCATAAGAAATAATTTCTCGATTGCGCTCAAATTTTACACTAATATATTAATTCATAAATAAAGGTTCTGCGAAAAATGATTACGATCGGATAAAGCATGTAGGTGTTATAAGTCAAAGAGTTTTTAAAAAAAGAAAAACCTGTAAATTTCGATTTTTATGATAAATATTTTTTCAATTGCGCTCAAATTTCACAAAAATATCTAAATTCATAAAAAAAAGGTTCTGTGCAAAATCATTAAAATCGGATAAAGCATGTAGGTGTTAAAGTCGAAGAAATTTTTTAAAAATTGAAAAAAATTGTAAAATTGCGATTTTCATGAGAAAAATTTTCCGATTGCGCTCAAAAACGTGGCAGTTCTAAGTTCAGAGATTTCGAAGGTCTCCATAAAATTTCATCGCAATCGATTATCGGTTTAGCCGGAATCGTGTGGACAAACAGACAAAAATACAAAAAAAAAAGAAGAAAAAAAAAAAAAACATTCCGGATTTTTTTCTCCAGTGTAGTGAAATGGAATCTTCGCTACGCTCATCCAACAAATTTTTTTTTTACGGGGCCCCCGAAACTAGCGGGGCCCGCCTGGGGTTGCGGGCCTTGCGGGCGCCTAGTTCCGCCACTGCCCATTATGATCTTGCGTGCCAATGCCAAGTTTGTAGGGCTAAAATTAATAAAAACAGTTCGGGGATCTCACAAAGTGCAGTGATTTTATATGGATTATTGTTGTAAGATTTTTTTGTTAGGCTTATAACCCTTAGTTTGAAATAGACATTTGAAAAATTGAATATTAAGATTTGGATACGGTAATGCAGTACCTCCTACTATAGTCTATATTCCAAAAAAGAGCAGTGTAAAATCCCAAATAGTCTATTTACGGTAAATATAAAACACCAACCTAAAAGTTCAAAATAAATACATAGGCCTAGGCTTAGGGTCCACTCCTTTGTATAGCCTAGGCATACCTAAAAAACTATCGGAGTAGGGTCCTAGGGGCCGATCCGGGCGGGACTGAGTGCGTTGGGAGGTTTGTACTTTTTGCTTTTGGGATTTCCGGGATTTTTTCATTTCGGCGGCCATGCATTAGGCCTAATTGGTGTGAGCTCCCCCCCCCCCCCCCTTCAGAAGAGTAATGAGTAATGACCAACAGCCACCCTGCCCCCGTACTTGGTCCCCTTTTCCAAAACGCTGTGGCTATTTAACCGTAGCTACGGAAAAATTATGTTATACAATTTAACCGTAGACTGTACTACGGTAACAAAAAAATCTTCCAAGACCTTTAACGTTGCTATTTTAAACGAAAGTCCTTTTTCGGTTGTCGTTGTCCTTTTTTGCTGTTTTAGTAACAAAAAAATAATCAAGACCTTTAACGTTGCTATTTTAAACGAAAGTCCTTTTTAGGCTGCCTACCTAGGCCTACACGTCGAGGTGTAGAGATAAGGCTTTTCCTTAAAATAGGCCTAGGCCTAGCACTTTTTAAACGCTTTTATCATCTAGAATTGTGTTTGCGACTGGGCCGAATGTAGTGAAATCATTTGCAGAAAAAACATGGACCCAAATAGAATGGTAAAAAAAAAAAACGACCAAACGAAAATTTGAACCGCCGACCTTTCGCATAGAATTTGGACGCGCTACCACTCTGCCACAATGCACTGTGATATTTGAAGCTTTGGCCTAGTTAGGTGGTATCGTACTGCTACGGACGATTTGTTATTGTTAATTTGTCCGTAGCCTACGGTTAAATAGCCACTTCCTTTCCAAAAACTCAGCAGAAGATTTGTTGTTTCCCCCTCCCCCCCCCCCACACACTCGAAATAAAGTTCTTATGCGCTTCCCCCCCCCGAGACCTCCAATTATACAAAATCATGTACCTAGGCCTAAGTAGCCTACTTTTAAAAAAATATATAAATAATTTTTAAACAACACCACTGGTTTACTTCAGAACCAATAGCAGTACCGGTAAGCGGAGGTCCACTTGTACACTATGTTGGAGCAGAGAACTGAATAGAGAGCATCTGATGGAGACTAAAATGGATGCCCTTCCTTCTACCATGGAATGAACTAGGCTACAAGGAAAAGGGAGGCCCTACCTACGGGAAGGAAAAAAAAATGATGCACCGTAGCCGGAATTTCTTCGGTTGGGGGGGTCCAACTTTTCAACACTTGTTTTTTTCAATGAAAACATACGCACCCGAAATCCTTTCCGTTACAAAACTACTTAGGCCTACGTTAGGTTAGTCGACCTTTCCGCCTAGTTACCTGCGCGCTAGTTCTCGGATATTTTTTATAAGAGCGCACCCGAAATCCTTTCCGTTACAGTGTATAAAAGTTGGACCCCCCTAGCCGAAGAAGTACCAGAAGTATCAGAATGCTAGAGTAAGAGAAAAAAAAGATAGCCTAAGGAAAGAAAATCTAAGTAAGCCTAAATGGTGAAGATGTGTAGTCTACATTAAAATAAATGAAGGAATACCTGTTATATAACCATTTATTTAGTATTTGCTATTAATTTGATCAGGATGTGAAGAGTAGGGCCCTAAAATGATGAACTGAGTTAGGTTTACACTACTTGTCTACACGAGATGCCATCATGCACTACCTTCTCAGGTTCCACTGCAGCCTGTGCATGCAGCAGGCCTAGGACACTGGGCGCGCCAATTCAAACAATTTACCTTTGACTACACTCGGCCATTTCCTGACATATTAATTGTCCTCAATTAGATGTACCAGTAGGTAATTCACACAGTCAAGAAATAATCTCTCCCTCTTATAATCTAAAGTCTACAGTTAATCTACTCCTCGTAACAGTTTTGAGGTTCTACAAAATACAAAATCTACGGTTAAACTATTCCTCTTACGGTTGAGATTCTCAAGATACGAGTATTATTCGCCAATTAACTAATATATTCACATCAAATTTTTAAACATAGTCTTTCAGCTTAGCTGGTTTTCGAGTCTGCCGTTTTGTTCTCCCCTCACTCGTTCCCGGTGCCGGGTCCTCCGGTTCTGGTGGTTCAACTTCGGGCTCGGTTTCTTCTCCAGAACTGTTTTCGGACTCGTCTCCGTCGTCGACTGAAGTTTTGGATTCCCAGGGCTTGAGCTGCGACTCGTGAGCTGTTGTCGCGTAGAAACGACCTCCCTCGGCTGGTCTTAGCTGGGTAGGTATGGCCAGGTAATTTTTCCGTTATGACCATTGGTCCTCGGAACTTGGCTTGCGTTTTCAGAGATTCTCCAGTCGGCGCTAGCTTCCTTCTGACGTAGACCACTTGCCCGACGTCGTAATACTTGCTAGTGGCTCGACGTTGGTCAGCATACACCTGGCTTGCGTATGGCGCTGTTGTCTCGGTTCCTATACCGTGTCGCTTCCACTCCGTCGCTATTTGGTTCATTGCCTCTCTCTTGACTGCAGTTGTTCGGTAGGGGTGTGACTGCACTGGCTTACTATCTGGAACCTCCACTTCGTCCATCTTCACAGCGTCGGTGCACCCTAATTCCTGTAGGCTAAGAGTAAAGCAATCTCGATAATGGTCAAGTAGCGGTAGCAGTTCGTCAACTTCCGCATCTTGTAATTGATCCCCCACATTCAGTTCATCTCTGGTTAAGAGACGAGTTGACTGATCTTCGGTTACATTTAATGACGCAACTACTTCGACCTCCTCACCTCTCGCTATGCAACGACCACTCTGCAGTTTAACGTCTTCTGTGCTAGCATTGAGAATAGGAATACTGCATTTTCCTCCTTGTATAATATTAAAAAAAAGGATCCTTATCAATCATATTCGTAGTCAGTACAGGACCGTTCTGACCATTTGATATTACGTCAATAAAGTTTACTGAATTACCTTTCAGAGTTGTGGTTTCGGCAACTGTTAAGCTAACTCGGCCTGCCTTATCTCCGCTAGTGTCTGTGGTTAGGTTCTGCATGAGATCCGCATCTCGGCTGGTGATCACTACCTTATCGTCTATCTTTAGCAGTACAACCTGAGGTAAATCCAACCAAGATCTCCCAATAATCACGTCCACCGGTTGAACATCATCTTCCAGGACCATTATTTCTACATTTTTCCCACAAACCTCTTCTATCATGATGTCCACGTGCATTATGCCCATTGGTTTGAAGATTACAGCCCCAATGCCACACAGACTTTGGGTTGGTTCCTCCAACTTCTTACCAATTTTTATGGCAGCTGACGCTCTGATTGTACAACAAGCGGAACCACAATCGATCAAGCCTACTAACTTATGAGTCCCATCAATAACTACTTCCTTCAAGTAACGGTCTGATGTAGGCCTATTCGTTGAGTTAGTAACTGTGAATACATTCTTTTTACCTAGAGTTGGGCAATTTTCTTCTGTGTGTCCTTCCGTCTTACACAAATTACAACTCCGCGTACGGCGAGGTTTCGGGCAATCTCGGGCGAGGTGTCCTTGATTGTTGCAATTGAAACATCTTGCTTTGAAGAATCGCTCTGTTGCTGCTTCCGGAGTCATTCTAGTAGTGCCTGAAGTCTGTTGGCCTGCACTCGTCTGCGTTGTTTCTTGTGTACTAGTACTGGTACTTATCGGGAACTTATCCGCCATTTGAGCAGCCTGTTGAGGTTGACGCGTCATCGTCGTTGACTTCAGCCCTCTTGCTTCGCGTTCAAGGCTAACGTCTTCTCGTAGCATTTCGTTGCTGTTCTGGTGATTCCGTGACATCAAGAACTGACATAGCTCGTCTGATGCAAGGCCTGTAGCTACTTGCTTTTTAACATCACTGAAGGGTAGGTGAAGGTCTCGACACAGTCTCACCTTGTCGTGGAAGTACATATGCACGCTTTCCTTGGGTAGTTGTTGTCTTTTATCCATGGCCTTCCACTTTTCAGGAAGTCCTGTGACCCCAATGAATGTCTCTCGGAACTGCCTCTCAAACTCCGCCCATGTGGTTAAATCGGTCGTCCGCGTGTCGAACCATATCAGCGCAGCTCCCCGCATGTTCGTTCTTGCAAACTGTATGCACATTTCTTCCGTCCAGTGATGCAACTGCGATGTTGCATTCATCGTATGCAACCACTCATTGGCTGTGCCGGTACTCCCTTCCCCATCGAACACTGGTACGGAGTGAGCGATGTCCGGCATTATTTGATAACTAGTAGGTCTAGGCTGCGTGTTGGTGACCAAGGCATTCAGCATGGCCTGATTTTGTTGAATCAGCGACTGCAAAATCATTTCCATGGTCGGTGCTTGGGCCAGCCTGGCTTCTGGACTAGGCCTATCAGTAGTTATTGAGGATGATGACTCACCTTGAGCATCTAGGCCACCTAAGCCTAATTCCATTGCGGCGTCACACAGCACATTTAAGTTTTCCATTGAAGAGAAACAGTCTTCGCGGTGGAAAACGTATCAGAACATGAGACGACAAGGAATACTAGGCCCTAGAAACACGTGGTCGACATCACCTAACTTGTCATTTACGTGAGCATCCCACTTCTGAAGTGTAGTCTACATTAAAATAAATGAAGGAATACCTGTTATATAACCATTTATTTAGTATTTGCTATTAATTTGATCAGGATGTGAAGAGTAGGGCCCTAAAATGATGAACTGAGTTAGGTTTACACTACTTGTCCACACGAGACGCCATCATGCACTGCCTTCTCAGGTTCCACTGCAGCCTGTGCATCCAGCAGGCCTAGGACACTGGGCGCGCCAATTCAAACAATTTCCCTTTGACTACAGATGGAAACAGTAGGTAAACAGTTCTATGAAGTTATAAAATAAAGAGGCCCGCCTACAGTAGGCCTAACCAAATCCACAAATAGCCTAAACCAAAATTTTGCTATAGGCCTACAGCCACCATGAAACTAGCCTAGTTGTTAGGCTATGATTTGAACGAGGCCTAGGCCTACAAGTCTGTGAAATAGATCTGGGATCCAGGGGCAGAGCCTCAGTGGGGGCTTGCCCCCATTCAAGGTAAAACAATAAATGGAGGTTATGGAGCGGAAAGTTCATATAAATATCAATATAAACCCCTAGGTATCATTTCACATTATTATTTTCTGGTAGTCTAGGCCTACTTAGGCTACCTTCAATGGGGGGGTGTTGCCTCCTGGCCCCTGACAACAAGGGGAAAAACACTAAATTTTGAAACTATGACACTGTTTCTCTGCTGATTCAGTCTTCACCATAATAACCATTTGAAGAGAAAATATCAAACATATGGGTAGGCCCTGGGGCTACAAAATGAAAAGGTTTAGCAAGGGAGTGCAAGACAATGCTTAACCCATTTTTTTTTTAAATTGTGCCACACTACCCTTAAAATCCAATTATTTTTGCAAAAGGGGATGCGGAGCGCATTCCAGTTAGATTATTTAGGTCTACTGCTCCTACAAAAATGAACCGATGTACCTCAAATAATTCTTAAATACCGGTATAGCCTAAATAATGTCTAGAGTAGCGGTCCATGAACTCTCCAACAAATTCAAAATAACAAACTACTACTACAATTACAGTTACCTACACTACTAATTTTCGATTTCAAAAATTTCAAAAATTTAAAAATCACACATCCATCTTCGTCATATCGAGCAAAATATTGGACACTGCCGACGCTATCAATCGCCCGCAGTCGCCATAGCCGTACCGCCTATGATTATAAACTAAAACATATATTAGGCTATCTATTCTTTCAAGCATAGACACAGGGTTGGGTAACGCTGTAACGACACGCCGCTAATAGTATTCGACACGTCATGTCGAAAATTAAATTAGGCATAATATTGTTGTACAATTAAAATGTCCAGCCTTATTAAGTTATTTTTATCAAACCTTCAACTCAACATTATAATTTGAACTTTTAAGCTTTGTTTGTACTTATTGCTTAGGCAAGCTTGTAGATGAAAGAGCCCGCAGACTCCGCCCCACTCGCCTGCCGCTGAAAAACAGTAGGCCCTACCCTACAATGAGGACCTTAGATAGTAGTAGTAGTATTTATTTCTGTTAAAGTGGCTCCAGCGAGTGTACCAGCGGACTCAAGAGTATAATACTATTATTCAGTAACAGCTTATAAAATAGGGCCTAGTTAGTATTTTTTATATCAGATAATCTTACAACTGTAGTTTATTTTACTACTGTAAGTATTAATTTATTTTTAATTGTTACATTTTAGGAAAACCTATTTATTTGCATCTTTTATTTGTACAGTTGCTAACTGACTAGTTAAGTATTTGCCAACCTCAGAAATCGAAACGTCCCATCAAAATAACACGTTAATCACTAAATTAGGCTAATGGGCTAATGGACGAAATAATGCTAAGTTTGTTAAACATTAAACATTCAATATGATTGGCTTTCATGTAATTATAAACAATAAATATACGATATGTAATA
Organism: Sweltsa coloradensis; assembly: GCA_024449915.1. Lineage (NCBI taxonomy): Eukaryota > Metazoa > Arthropoda > Insecta > Plecoptera > Chloroperlidae > Sweltsa > Sweltsa coloradensis. Next base: position 20,584 of record JAMZAV010007034.1, on the reverse strand, counting down.
GTTGGAAACTTCTTCTTGAGAGTTTGGCCAACCTGGTATTTGGCTTGGCAACATGGCACGGGCTGCCTTCTCATTCTGATCGAGTGTGGATGCGTCGAGAGAACTGCCACCTCGAAAGTGTTTCATACCAAAGTACACAGTAATTGCGTACACATGCTATGTACAGACGTCAATTACAATCAAGAAATATTGGCAGTAGGCTTTAAAAGTATTAAAAGTGTCCTAATTTCTGCTCGAATATTCTCAGATAAGCAATCAAAAAATGTTAGGGCTCTCCTGTGAGACCCTTTTTGGCTCCTTGTCAAGTTGCATCTTGCCAAGCCTTCACTGTTGCTCCTGGTTGTTACAATTATATCTTGACTTTGGACGTAAAAATATCAAAATCCAGTATGGTAACATGTATTTTGCAAATACTATTTTTTTTCAGTGTTTAATTACCTGCAAATTGATACATAATTTAGTCATATTTCACTTGCGGTTCGTGTACTGTAGTGCCTTTTTGGTCGGAAAGTGTAGGGTTTTGCTCACTTGCAATGTTAAAGGATAGGGATTTACTTGATTTTTATTTCAAAAAATCTCCGAAAGTAAGCTGGTAACCCCCATTTTGCTTGTTGTATTATTGAAAAGCACACTATTAAGAGTATATTTTATGAATTTCACACAAATTTCACTACGAGCGAGTTTCAACGGATCGACTTTAAGCAGCTTTAAATAGTCTCTCCTGGTTGTACATAAATAAAATCTTTGTAAAAAATCCTTTAGACAAGTGGAAAATTATTAACCATCACAGTTTTAGATCTTTCGGTAAATCGTTGAATTTTTTGGATGAGCGTAGTGAGCGAAGCGAAGATTCCATTTCACTACACTGGAGAAAAAAATCCGGAATGTTTTTTTTTCTTTCTTTCTTTCTGTATTTTTGTCTGTTTGTCCACACGATTCCGGCTAAACCGATACTCCAATTGCGATGAAATTTTATGGAGGCCTTCAAAATCTCTGAACTTAGAACTGCCACGTTTTTGAGCGCCATCGAAAAATTATTTCTCATAAAAATCGCAATTTTACGATTTTTTTCGATTTTTGGAAAATTTATTTTACTTATAACATCTAGGCCTACATGCTTTATCCGATTTTAATGATTTTTTCACAGAACCTTAATTTTATGAATTAAGATATTCGTGTGAAATTTGAGTACAATCGAAAAATTATTTCTAATGAAAATAGAAACTTTGTGGGTTTTTTTCTTTTTTAAAACAATTTTTTTACTTATTACACCTACATGCTTGATCCTATTGTAATAAGTTTTTCACAGAACCTTAATTTTATTAATTTATATATTCGTGTGAAATTTGAGCGCAATCGAATAATTATTTCTTATAAAAATCCCAATTTTTCGATTTTTTTCTTTTTTTAAAATTACGATTAATTAAAAAAAATTAAAATTTAAGTTTATTTTTTATTAAATTTAATTTAATTTTAAAAAAATTTGAACTTAGTAATAATTTTTTCACAGAACAACAGAAAATCCGCATAACACATGGCAGCTCAATGCACCAATACGCTCATCCAACAACGCGGCGGGACTTAAGCGTTTTCCTAGTTTTAACCATTCACAAACAGGGATTTTTGCCCACGGCACTTATTTTGACTGACATGTAAAAGTCTTGAGCATATCTAGTAGGCCCTAAGATGATCATGCACATCATTACGTATTGTGTTTGTAGAACTCTGAAAAGTACGAGTACTCTTGATTGCAAAGAACTTCACGAATGAAACATAAAACTTTGTAGTTTATTAGTTGTTCAACACTAAGCCACTGAAGTTGCTCGAGCATGTCAACTCTGTGCGTTAGTTTGTGACATTGTAGAGTTGTCCTCATACCGCGGTTTTGAAGGTTTTGGAGAACATCAAGGTCACTTTTATTTATGTCCATCAGAATGGTAGGACAATAGTGGAAGTGTGGAGCTACAATGGTGTTATAAACTAGACGACGCACCCACTTTGACAGCTTCCAACAGTTTCTTCTCATAAACCCAGTTTTTTTTTAGCAGTTTCTTAGATATTTAAGTAACTGGTATGTTCCTTGAAATGTAGTAAAAAGTCTACCATGACTCCTAAGTATATTTAAAATGGTCTTGAAAATCAAACTCTTTTCCTTCAATGTTTACTTTGCTGGTATTATCCTGCAGTAGTTTGTCCCTCTTTGCAGATGAGCTAGTAATCAGTGGCGGATCCAGGGGGGGGGCGGTAGGGGCGATCGCCCCCCCCCCCCCTTGATCCTTGAAAAGCTAAATTTTATTCTATAATGAATATGTTCAGCCACCAGAAATATCGATGTTTTCTAGCAATTATGATTTTTTTTTAAAGTTTATTGCTTTTGGTCAATTCCTCACAGTTGCACGATATTTATTTTCTTTGGTTTCACCCAAAATCGTAACACATCCATAACTTCATAGAATCATAGGTTTTGAAGGTCCCATGAAAATTTCAGCATGATCAGAGTAGCCATTTGACCGGTAGAGCGCGAGCAGACAGAAAAAAAACACTTCAGCTTTTTTTCTCAGGGGAGCGAAATTTAAGTCTTTACTACTCTCATCCAATAACATTTATTTCAACACTGATTTTCAAAATGTGAAGGTATAGAAACACCTGAGCGATAGCGATCGGACTTACCTTTCTCCAGGGTCTATTTTAGTGAGCAACTGCATATAAAATATATTGAAATATAGGCTACCCTCTCTAAAGCCATTAAAACTCGTTTTTGAAAAAAGGGCCTCAAAAAAATTTTCCCTGCGGGGCTAAGCTGGGGGGCTCGCCCCCCAGACCCCCCGTGTGGTGCGAGCTCAGTCGCCCCCCCCTTTGAGAGGGCCTGGATCCGCCCCTGCTAGTAAGCAGTATGCAGTTTGTTTTATCTGGGTGACATTTCAGTTTATTAGCTTTAAAATATTATGTCATGATGATTTGCAGGTCATAATTTAACATTTGTATTGCTTTGCTTAGCTTGTCAGAGATGACACCTACCTACCTATCTAGGGACCTAGGCCTATCCAAATACTGTTCTTGGTCTCATTACTTGATCTTATTACCTAGGCCTACTTGATCTAGGTCTCGTTGAAAATACCACTCTCGTTCTCATTCTCATAAGGCCTACTAAAACATGGCGGTCCCGGGAGATGATCAAAATAAAACACTTCAAAATTACGTTGAGTAACCAAATAAGTTCCTAGGCTAAATGTAATTACTAATTATATAATATAACTAGGAAAACGCTTAAGTCCCACTGCGTTGTTGGATGAGCGTAATTGGTGCATTGAGCTGTCATGTGTTATGCTGATTTTCTGTTGTTCTGTGAAAAAATCATTAGGGCCTACTAAGTTAGGCCTATCCAAATACTGTTCTTGGTCTCATTACTTGATCTTATTACCTACTTGATCTAGGTCTCGTTGAAAATACCACTCTCGTTCTCATTCTCATAAGGCCTACTAAAACATGGCGGTCCCGGGAGATGATCAAAATAAAACACTTCAAAATTACGTTGAGTAACCAAATAAGTTCCTAGGCTAAATGTAATTACTAATTATATAATATAACTAGGAAAACGCTTAAGTCCCACTGCGTTGTTGGATGAGCGTAATTGGTGCATTGAGCTGTCATGTGTTATGCTGATTTTCTGTTGTTCTGTGAAAAAATCATTAGGGCCTACTAAGTTGAAGATTTTTTTTAAATTAAATTAAATTAAATAAAAAATTAACTTAAATTTTAATTTTTTTTAATTAATCGTAATTTTAAAAAAGGAAAAAATCGTAACATTGAAATTTTCTTAAAGGCATAGTATCAGATAGGTAGCATTGTTGGGAACATATGTTAAACCTCAAACTATTTGAAGAATTTGAAAAAAAAATTAAAGAAATTGGACCCAATTTACTCGACTGGTGAGCAATTTAGTTCGTGACGTAGATGGTGGTCTTCCTCGCCTGGTTCCGAGAGAAGACTGGCGATCGCGTGCGAGCGAGCGCTTCAATGGGAGCGCAGTCAAGACTAGTTAGTTGAGTTGAATAGTCAGTGTAACTTGAAACACATTAGGGGAACATGCTGTACCTTGGACCACTTTTTACATTTATATGGTTTCTGGAGAAATGAGATGATGATTTTGGTTTAATTTTTGTATTTGCTAGAACATGCCTTGTACAAACTTTGTTGATTTTATTGTATATGGCACTTTACAATTATTGCTATAAATTAACCATTTTAATAATTAGTGCAAAGTGGTCCAAGGTACAGCATAGCAATGTACCTTGGACCATGTAATTCGTACCTTGGACCATGTAATTTATGCCTTGAATTATGTACATAAATTACATAGAAAATTGAAGGATAGGCCTATAGGCCTACTTAATGTTTTCTTTCTTGTTAGTACTTCATATTTAAAGAGTGGGAGTGTATAGTTATATTTCTATTGACTAAAAATATTATTAAGGCCAGCCATTTTGAATTATAGAATATAAAAAAGAAAAATCGGTACTTAGACCCCCCCGAAAAGGAAAGTAGGTTAGGGGGTTGGGGGGGGGGGGAAGCATGAAGTGCGTTGCCGTAGTCAGCTAGCCCCCCCCTCCCCTAAAAAGGGGATAGTAGGTTGGGGGGTGGCGCAAAGTGCCGAGGGGGGGGGCCTAGCTGACAACGGCAACGTATTTTATACTTCCCCCACGGCGCTTTGCGGACCCCCCCCCCAACTCCACTAATTTCAACCTTACCTTGCCCTCTTTACTTCGTAGCATTATGTAAAGAAACAAAACGAATTGGCCTACCATGGTAAAGGAAATGCCATGTTAAATGTACCTTGGACATGGTCCAAGGTACATTACTATTAGGTGACCCAAGGTACAACCAAGCACGTAACTTTTTTATTTCCCTCCAATTTAGTTTGAGGTTAAGTTGCCTGTTTTATGTAATTGGTATAATTATACATCAAAACATGGTTCTCAGACTTAATAAAGTGTTTTAGCAGTAAAATATCATTCAAGACTTTAAAAAGCAAAATAGTAACATGCAAAATATTTACTTTGAATGGTTGAAAACACAAATTATTTTTTTAATGATGCTATAGGTTTTCTACCACCATCCCAGTTTGGTATAGTCTGACACCTAGTGGCATAATTGACAACTAGAAATTTTAGCTATTTTTTTTACCACAAGATAGCAGAGATATCTTGAATGGTCCAAGGTACAACTATGTCCAAGGTACAGCATGTTCCCCTACTTAAAATTTTCTGCTTTTTGTTGTTTGGTGGAAACGTTATGTTTTCAATAAGATCACTTTTGTTTCTAGCCAGAGTATACGTAGACATTAATTCCTTCTTTACATGCACTAATTTACCTCTCAATTTGACAAAAGAAGACTCACGTTTTGAACTTGCAGTAATTCCCCTTTACTTTATTTTCAGACTGTTGACAATTTCATAATAAATCGTATTCACGAAATTTTCAAAACATATTCGGGTATCTCTTAAAAAACAAATTTATCCCGTTTAATTTGCGCTAGATAGGATTTATCTCACAAGACTAGGAGATTTGTCGTTCTTTGGAAAACAGTGAAAATATAAATTTTCTGTAGGCCTAGGCTACTAGCAAATATTTTACTGCATCCATATACATACACAGTGCCATGTTATCTTGTGGCATCATGTAAAGTTTATTTTCTTGTGCGACATTGACACTATAGCCTATTTACAACACTATATTACATGTGGTTTACACAGTCACACACATACTCATGCTTAGGAAGCCCTTACATTAGTGTAGCCTGCAGTCACTTGCATTACCCATAATACTACAATGATTAATGTAACCACTAATATCATATTCAACAAATTACACTGAAAAATAAAAGCAGTAGGGTACTCAAAACTAGTGACAAAGACTCCACGCAGACCCTGTCAACCCGTAACTGCAGGTGCCGCATGCTAGAGCAGCGAGCCTTGCCTCGCCGCTCGATCCGTTGACCACCACGACCGTCACATGCCCCCGGGCTCGCGTCAAAACAACCCATTGTAGAGGGAGCGGGCATCACCCCCATAGATGCCAAATATGACGGAATTCTTATTTTTTGCGGGTCTTCTTGAAGATAATAGTTACTTCGTTTTATGTGACAATATGCCTTTAATAATAATTCGATTGCGCTCAAAAACGTGGCAGCTCTTGGTTCAGAGATTTCGAAGGCCTCCATAAAATTTCATCGCAATTGGAGTATCGGTTTGGCCGGAATCGTGCTAACAAACACAATAATACAAAAAAAACATTCCGGATTTTTTTCTCCAGTGTAGAGTGAAATGGAAACTTCGCTCGCTACGCTCATCCAATAATAAATTGTAGGTAGGCCTACAGAATCAAATTTGGTATGGAAACAAACAGTAGGCCTACGTAACACACGACAATAACATCCCGCTTTGAAACAATGTTGGCATTATAGACCTAAGTAGGGTCAAGTGTGGTAAATATGAGACACACCAAAAAGTGGGTAAAAATGAGACTGTGGCCTGGTCCTAGGGACTAGGCCTCCGCCTAGCCTACAAAAAAAAATGACAAACAGTCATGGTACCGTAGGCCTTGGGCCTAGAAGGACTAATGACAGGGTTGAGGAAAAGACCACTGGGTCTGGTCAAGGCCCTCTTGGTCCCCCTGGTCTCGTCCCTATACTAACTATAAGAAGCAACATGAAATGGTTTTAGCAAACGTAGAACATAGGTCTAACACATGGCGTGAAAATTATGCCAAGGTAGGCCAAAGTAGGCCTAGCAGCCTATATGTCCACTTACCCTGGACACTGATCTTGAAAACAGTTTCAGTCGACAGCTGTCACACAAAGGGAATTGTGTGCTTTAGTGACCTCTAGGCCAAGGCCTGCAGATTGAGATGAGAAAACGAATCTTGGGCCTAAGTGTTTACTGGTACACATATGCCCTGCAAAAAAACTAGGGCCTTAGACTTAAAAAGACTCTTAAAACCGGCGTAGCTAGGCCCTAGCCTTTGTGGAGGGCCTTTAGAAACAGGCTAGGGAGGCTCTCAGATATAAGATAATTAGTTATACTTACAATATCCACAGGACTTATTGGTCTCCTGACATAAACTATACAACAGCAACAGTCAAGTCCAGTTTTAGGGAAATTATAATGACTTTCACAAGAGTTAACAACAGTTTCACCACGTGTTGACAATGTTTTCCAACAGAAACACCTACAAGACAACATGGACGACGGAAGGCGGGCGACGGAGAAGAAATCACAGCCTTGTAGTTATATGTTTTGAGTTCCGGAAAGGGTGCCAAGATTCAAATCTATTTTTCTCTAAACCACCAGTGCAAAATTATGCAGAAGGTAGGGTATTAGTTTTATCCCGTGGTTTTACCCACGATTTTATCATTCAGTAAACAAAATCTTAAATAAAACAGGGAGCGTAGCGACTGAGTGGTCTCCATTCAACTCAAACGGCGCTCATTCTGTGAGTCTGTCTGTCTGTGTGTAGTGTGTAAATCGCAAATCAGCCGAATCGTTGAACAGATTGCGCAGAAATTTTAAACATACATTCGGTTCGAGTTTACTGAGAACTGCTAACAAAATCAGCTAGATCCATTGCGGTTTAAACCTACAAGAAATAATAAATTGAAAAATAGGCTGCCAATGTGTATGAATTATTTTAAGACAATGGTTTTGTCTTTGAAAAAATATTTTTTGTTTGTTGTTTGCCTGGCTGTGAAATGCCGTGCCCGCCCAAGGTTTATCAAATGTTGCATGTCAACTGTCAAGGTACCCCCAAATTCCGCTTGGAGATTGAGTAGACCTTGCAATCTTTACACGTATTTGGTACTGGCTATGTTTTCCATAGTATTGTCACAGATGATATACAACACTGTGTTATATTATGCATTTCAAACATGTTTAATAATTTTTTTAAATACAATCTAGAAATTACAAAATCTTTCCCGACCAGGGGATTGAACCCACGTCCCCCACATTTTGGGTATAAGGGCGCTTTAGCCAACAAGACTAGGGAAACGCCAAAGTCGTTGTTAGACGAGTGAGCGAGTCATGTGTTGAGTACCCGGGAACATTTGCATTTAAGTTTGATAATTATATTGGTATAAATAATAGGGTTTTTAAGTTTAGTTGGTATAAGGGCGCGTCAACTGTAAGGCCATAATGCTCCACTCTAGCCTATGATAGGCTAGGGAGGCCTAAGAGGGGGAAGAAAAGGAATGTTACCGGGTACTCAACACATGGCTCACTCACTCGTTTAACAACGACTTTGGCGTTTCCCTATAGTAAGTCACTCAACGATATTACGTTTTACGTTTAAATTAATAATTGCAAATACTATTTTGCCAAGCTTTTCAAGGATGCTGCTACGGGACACTGAACGTTAATGAATTAAGAATGCGCAAATGTGGAATGGTAGATGAGCTTGGCCCTTTTTTAGATCTCATTTCTTTTGAGTGTGTAAGGTTTGGCTGTATTTCTACAAGTTTTTGTTATGTGTGTTGTTAGCTACTGCTACTACTGCTACTACGGTCTAATTCGTTAGTTTCAATCGGCCAGCGATTCTGCCCAAACGGGTGGGGCTACAACGTTAATATTTTACATGTACATTAAGGTTATAGTGGTATAGAGCCTTTTGAAAGAAAACGATGAAAACGTTTGATGGAAGGCTTCCAAATAAAGGTTTCAATATAAGCCTTATACAGGCAAAAAATCAACAAGTAACTATAATTACTTGATAATGATCGCCTACATTGTTTATAAAAAGCAAGTCTGTAGACCATTATATATTTTACATCCTATTGTTAATTATTGGAAGGGTTGCACAATGTCAATTGACCGGTCAAATGACTGGTCAAATACTTTTAGTCAATTGACTTAAAAGAAAACATGTGTATATTGCTTTGAAACTTTAAATTAATTTTATTTTTATATTTTTATTTTAATCGTTAAGTAAACGATAACATTTCTTTCTTTCTTTCTCATTTAAAAATGTTTTTGATTAGGTATGATTTTATTTTATTTATCATTTATTATGTACTTATAATATACATTTTAAAATAAATTTAGTAATTATCTAATAAAATTTAATTTATGATTTTTTACATTTGACCATCAATTGACCAATTTGAATTTGTCCGGTCAAATCCCATCCCTATTAATTAGTAATACCATAGAAATTAATCGATTTTGATAAAATTATTATATTTTAACAAATAATTTTGCAATGGAACTTGAAAAAGTAATAAGATCCCACACAAAACAAAAACTTGTAAAAATACAGCCAAAACTTACACACTCAAAAGAAATGAGATCTAAAAAAAGGCCAAGCTCATCAGCTACCCTTCCACATTTGCGCATTCTTAATTCATAAACGTATAGTGTCCCGTAACAACATCCTAGAAAAGCTTGGCAAAATTGAATTTGCATGACCATTCCGTTTAAATAAATTTAAAAAAAAGAATTTGGACGAACTATTATGTTTTAATTAATACTAGTTGCAAATTCTATTTTTCCAAGCTTTTCTAGGATGTTGGCGCAAATGTGGAAGGGTAGCAGCCACTAGCAGCTGATGAGCTTGGCCTTTTTTTAGATCTCATTTCTTTTGAGTTTTGAGTGTGTAAGGATTGGCTGTATTTTTACAAGTTTTTGTTATGTGTAGGCCATACCATAATTCAACACAAATCTAAAGTGTCTCATTCGCTATTTTGATAAAATTGTGTGTGTCCCATATTTAAAACTAGGCCGCTTCGCTAACGCTTTTTCCAGTCGCGTTGATGGATGAGCTTTTTTGGAATATTTATGTCCAATAATTACGTTTTTAAGTGGAATCTCATTACTTTTTCTATAGTTGCTAGATATTACTTGTGAAAGGCTTATATTAAAACCTTTATTTCTATGAATTTTGACCAACTTTTTCAACTTTTTCTTTCAAGAGGCACTACATCACCATAATCTTTATGTCAATGTAAAAAATGAACGTTGTAGCCCCACCCGTTTGGTCAGAATCGGCCCAAATATCACGAAAATTTTGTATTAAAAACCGGGGAAAAAATCGTAAAAGTACGATTTCTATAAGAAATATTTTTTCAAATGTCTCTAAAATCAAAACATATATAATTTCAGTGATTTTAAACGTTCCCATAAAGTTACATAAATATCGGAGTAGCCGTTTGCCAAATATCACGAAAATATATCATTAAAAAAAAAAATTGTAAAAGTACGATAATTGGATGAGCGTAGCGAGCGAAGCGAAGATTCCATTTCACTACACTGGAGAAAAAAATCCGGAATGTTTTTTTTTCTTTCTGTATTTTTGTCTGTCTGTTAACACGATTCCGGCTAAACCGATACTCCGATTGCGATGAAATTTTATGGAGGCCTTCGAAATCTCTGAACTAAGAACTGCCACGTTTTTGAGCGCAATCGAAAAATTATTTCTCATGAAAATCGCAATTTTACGATTTTTTTCGATTTTTTAAAAATTTCTTCGACTTATAACTCCTACATGCTTCATCCGATTATAATGATTTTTTCACAGAACCTTAATTTTATGAATTCATATATTCGTGTTAAATTTGTGCGCAATCGAATAATTATTTCTTATGAAAATTTCAATATTACGATTTTTTCCTTTGTTTAAATTACGATTAATTAAAAAAATTTAAGTAAATTTTTAATTTAATTTAATTTAATTTAAAAAAAATCTTCAACAAAGTAATTATTTTTTCACCGAACAACAGAAAATCCGCATAACACATGGCAGCTCAATGCACCAATTACGCTCATCCAACAACGCGACGGGACTTAAGCGTTTTCCTAGTTAGAAATAATAAGTGGTTACATAATGAAAAGTTGAGATAGTGAATCCAAGTGTTGATGGCTTGATGCATTGTATTTAGATTGTATTGTACCAAATCAAAACAATGAACGCGTACTATTTTATGACTAATTCTAGCTGACGTGGAAAATGTTGGCACATTACAAAAAAATCTATGTGCATGTTTTGAACTATTACTAAAATTTTAAAACTATTCTCGAAAGGCAAATTCCTTGGCTTTTTATTGGATGAGCGAAGCGAAGATTTTATTTCACTACACTGGAGAAAAAAATCCGGATTTTTTTTTCTTTCTTTCTTTCTTTTTGTATTTTTGTGTTTGTTAACACGATTCCGGCTAAACCGATACTCAATTTGAGATGAAATTTTCTGAAGGCCTTCGAAATCTCCGAACATAGAACTGCCACGTTTTTGAACGTAATCGAAAAATTATTTCTTCTTCGGCTTTTTTTTGAACGTAATCGAAAAATTATTTCTTCTTCGGCTTTTACAGAACCTTAATTTATATTAATTGATATATTCGTGTAAAATTTGAGCGGAATCGAAAAATTATTTCTCATGATTGGATGAGCGTAGCGAGCGTAGAGAGCGAAGCAAAGATTCCATTCAAATCCAGAATGATTTTTTTCTTTCTTTCTTTCTTTTTTTTTGTATTTTTGTGTGTCTGTGAACACGATTCCGGCTAAACCGATACTCCGATTGCGATGAAATTTTATGGAGACCTTCGAAATCTCTGAACTTAGAACTGCACCGTACGAAAAATTTATCAAAAGATTATTTCTCTTGAAAATCGCAAATTTGCGATTTTTTTCGTTTTTCTTATTTGTTTTTGTTTGTATTTTTGTGTGTTTGTTAACACGATTCCGGCTAAACCGATACTCCAATTGCGATGAAATTTTCTGGAGACTTTTGAAATCTTTGAACTTAGAACTGCCACCTTTTTGAGCGCAATCAAAAAATTACTATCTTTATGAAAATCGCAATTTTACGATTTTGTTTCGTTTTTCTTGTTTTTTCTGTTTGTATTTTTGGGTGTTTGTTAACACGATTCCGGCTAAACCGATACTCCAATTATAATGAAATTTTCTCGAAGAAATATTTCTCATGAATATCGTACGTTCACGATTTTTTTACTATTTTTAGTGCGATATTTTCGTGACATTTGGGCCGATTCTGACCAAACGGGTGGGGCTACAACGTTCATATTTCACATGGACATTAAGGTAATGGTGATGTATTGCTTTTTGAAAGAAAAAGTTGAAAAAGTTAGCCAGAATCCATAGAAATAAAGGTTTTAATATGAGTTTTTTTAGGTTTATAATTAACAAGTAACAATAGAAACTTGACAACAATCACCTACAATGCATTCAAAAAGCACTTGCAAAGGAAAAGTGGTCCTACAAAAACTAAAAACTTACAAAAACGCTCATCCATCAACGCGGCGGGACTTAGCGTTTTCCTAGTCATAAGAAATATTTGATCGATTATACCCAAAAACGTGGCAGGTCTAAGTTCAGAGATTTCGAAGGTCAACTGACAACTCCAATTTTCATCAAGATCGCATAATATGCCGTTTGCCCGGTAGAGAGCGAACAAACAGAAACAGACATAAAACTAACAAAAACAAAACACGCGAGCTATTTTTCTTGGGGTAACCTAAGAGAAAAATTGAATTGAAATTGAAGTCTTCGCTTCGTTCATAATAAAACATTTTTGTAGTGTTGCTTATTTTAGCTGCGATTTTTCGAAGGTCCTCGAACGGTAATTACGCAGAATCACTTTATGTAATTTAATGATTGATCGGTGTTACTTACATGGTTTGTGGAGTGTTTTAAGTCGGCGCACGTTGTTTTTTTGGTCATTCGAAGGGTTTGTGTTGATTGACATAATGTTGATGTTGTGTCATGTGTGTCGACTGGAGCATGAGCGACTGGTGGTGGTGGAGTGTGGACTGGAGGGACTGGAGTTTGTTTCTGTTGTTTTTGTGTTTTATTTTGTAAACACTTGTGTGCGCATTTTTAAAAATCATTTAAAATTACTCTGTTATGGTTGTTCTAGTGTTTATTCAACAAAAAAAGTATTTAAAAACATCGCTGAGTAACCCTTCACCATTGATTAAAGAAGGCTATTTTACTTTTACCAGTCGAACAACTACAACAACAAAACACACATTTTTTTTTCTTTTCTTTTCATTCCCCACCCCCTTTTTTATATATTCGATTCATTCATAAATTGCATTTATATTCCTTAAGTAAAGTAAGTAAGTGTGGCTCGTTGGTCTTGTGGTGGCTCGTTGGTCTTGTTGTTAGCGTCTCTGTTCCCAATGCAGAAGGTCCAGGGTTCGATTCCCGCTTAAGTCAGAAGTTTTTTAACTTCTGATTTGGACTTAAGTCCATCAGTTCTTGTCTTAGGAGTTTGTAAACGGTGACTTTGGAGCCGTCCTAGCAACGAAGCACATAATAAATTTCAGAGTTGTTCTGAACCCTTGTTGATTCTGGCGTTGATTCGCGGGTGTTCGCACTGTCCATACCACTGATTTGCTATATTTCCTATAAGAATATCGATCTTTGGTTGGTTATCGTTCACTCGTCGATTGCGTCGGGGCCTGCAGGGTGGCTTGGTCGCTTTGATTTAAAGTCCCCCACTGAAAATCAGTTATATAACTGAGTGGGTAGACTCTAAATAAAATTTATTTATTATTTATTTATTTTTATTTCTTATCAAATTTTTGAAAATTTAATGCATTGTTGTAATATTACGTTTCAATATTTACTTAAGGTAGGGCTATCATTGTTGTGTCTGCATCTATGTAATTAGATTTATTTAGTTGTCCCCTTAAATAAATAAATAAAATAAAATATGTTGTTCACACTGATGAGTCGGAAGGAAGTGGTGGTAACCGTGGTAAATAAAATATGGCGCCGCACTTGCCGAATGCCGCTCACTCAGTTCAGTCGTAAATCGCACTCAAGACTGTTTTCGTTTGGTGTTTGTGACTTGTGAGTGAACATTTTCAAAACATTCCAAGAAGCTAGGGCCTAGTCTACGCCTTATCATAGGATATAGGTAGTAAGGGCCTAGGGCAAGTTTCAGAATCAAAACATCAGTTGAAATTGAGGTTAGGTTAGACCTTAGTGATTGGTCTCTAGGGCCGTAGCCATAGGCTTACGGTTTCCACGGTGGTTTTGGTTCTAGCCTAGGCCTAGGCTATATACCCAATGCTAGGCCTTGCCTATACCCATTTATAGCCAAATATGCCTAGCTAGGCTAGCCCTAGACGGACAATTTAAAATGGAAAGTGATCATCGTTCCAAGAAACCCAAAAATGCATGGATTAATTCAAGTTTTGGTGTATGTAACAATTTAGAGAATGTACCTTCAGATAGTGATAGTGAAATCGATGGGGTCAAAGGAAAGTCGAAGATAAGACCTTCGGCTAACGTGCAGATTACCACCACTTCAAGATCTGTGACAACGACGTTGGGCATCGGGGGCCGTGATGATTTAGCTGTACATAAAAAGAAAGTAGATGAAGTAGATGCTTGGCTCATTCAGGCATATGATAGGCCTGTGCATTCCAAACAACCTATGATACTACTGATGACTGGCCCCACGGGAGCTGGAAAAACTGCAACTTTGAAGGTGCTCGCAGCCTCAAAACAGATCCAAATATTAGAATGGATAAATCCAATGGATGAAATTGTAGAAAATGACAGGTGGCTCCAAGGACCAAGTCAAGCATCCAAGTTTGAAGATTTCTTGATATCTTCAGCACGATATAATTCATTATGTTCAAGCCATTCTAAAAAGTTAATACTGGTTGAAGATTATCCCAATTCATTATTACTGAATCCAGAGTTATTTCATGCCATAATTAAAAAATATCAACACATGGGGAAATCACCGTTGGTATTTATTACCACAGAAGTAAATTCTGGCCAAAACATCGCTTATAATCTTTTCCCCCCTAAAATTGTCAACGAGCTGAATATCCAGAATATTAGTTTTAATCCCATAGCTTTTACATCTTTGATGAAGGCATTGAACAATATAATCAAACATCAAAGTTTGAGTAATGTTTCTTATGAAATGCAGAGTGCGATTTGTCATTCGTGTAATGGTGACATACGTAATGCTGTTCTTTCATTGCAATACTTAGCACAAGATAGACATGCCGGTAGTTCTAAAATGAAGAAACCCATTATGCCAAAATCTCGCAAAAGAAAGGCAGAGGGTGTTAAGGGAAAAGTTTCATCTAAAATAGATAACAATACAGGACTTGAAGGAAAAGATTGCCTGACAGGAATGATGCACAGTGTAGGCAGAGTGTTGCATGCTAAACGTGAAGCGAGTGTCGTGAATGGAGGCTGTACTGATAAAGACAAGAGAGGGTATTTAAAGTCTGATCCTCAAGAAATTGTAGTTCAATTTTTATCTCAGTGTCGTCATTTTGTGTCAATCGTCCATGAAAATTACCATAGCATATTTTCTGATATCCATAGTGTTGCCAAGGCAACAGAGAGCATATGTGACGGGGACATTTTGATGAATGATTGGACGGAAAGAGACTTGCTGAAAGAAGTGGGGTTCTCCGTTGCAGTACGGGGGGTAATGAATGCATGTAACAATCCAGTTCAACGATGGAATCCACTTCAGAAACCAAAATGGAAAGAAGTAATGCTGAAAACTAACGAATACTTGCGGAATATGCAATCCTCATCTTCAAAAATGTCATTCTGTGATAAAGCTCTATGTATGGACCTGGCGCTTTTTCATGATTCAAATGCCAGTAGGCCTAATCCATGTGTGCAGTCAGGAACTGTTGATGCTGCCCCAGTGTCTCCTTTACCCCACATCACAGATGACGATTCAGACTAGAGGCCTAGGTTAGATAGGATCTAGGAGAAAGTAATCTTGGAAATGTATTATTCGATTGTAGGTCGCACATTAAACTGAAAATTGAACATCATAAAAATGGTGTGCAACCGACATTTGCACGCATTATTTTGTAAACTCTGATCGTGTCACACAAAAAGAATTATGCGATGCATTACACAATATTGACGCATTTAGAATGCAATTTAGGCCTAATTCGAATTTAATGATTATTGAATTCCAAGTTATGATAAAATTACACAGGCTACCACTCCACATGCCTTAGCCTACCAAGTACCGGTATGTAATATTTTGTCAGCAATCCTGCAGGAAGGTTGATGTAATGTTCAGGTGTTCCGAGTTACTTAATACTTGGGCACTAGGCCTACCTGGTACTT
This sequence comes from Sweltsa coloradensis, assembly GCA_024449915.1. Taxonomy (NCBI): domain Eukaryota; kingdom Metazoa; phylum Arthropoda; class Insecta; order Plecoptera; family Chloroperlidae; genus Sweltsa; species Sweltsa coloradensis. The sequence continues at coordinate 4,448 of JAMZAV010007034.1, read as the reverse complement.
TATTGTTTTTAATTTTATATTTATTTTGTTAAGCAGAATTGCAGGATATTTTTCTACCCATCAGTACTTACTGTCTTACAATCTCATAAATATTATAATAATGTGACCTACAATTGCATGCAAACCAGCTATTTGTTTAAAGATTTCTGAAAACTAGGGTGCGACCTGCAATCAAGTAGGCCTAGGGCTAAATACGATAAATATGAAGTATAGTTGGGTCTATTGTACATACCATATCTATTAATATTATAGCCTAGGCCTATATAAGTTATAACTGAAAATTAAGATTAACTTGAATCTACCTTGCCTGCATTTCTCATAAGTGGGCCTAGGTAAACTACTGTGTCAGTGCCACCCAGCTTTTGTGTTTAAAAATGTAGGTAGGTGGGCGCAGAGCCTACCGGTACATGTTGTTTGTAGGCATAATAATTTTTTGACCAATTAGTTTAACTTTAAAACTCAAGTCCATGCACCTTGTCTTGTATCATGTAAAAATAAAATAACAATAAAAAGGACTTGTTTGAAAGAGTAAGCATCCTAGAGGCCTAATTACTGTATCGCAGGCAACCCTAAAAAAACCCGGAGGTAATGGACTCGCCAGGTAGCCTACAAATTTCACTCGCCATAACTGAGTGTTTGTGATAAGGTTCAAGATGCTAACACCAGGTGGCAGTTAAGTTTGAAATATTACAAGATTTTGACAAGATCTTGTTTGTTTCTTGTTTCTAACCTAGTTCTTGGCACAAAACAAGTGATCTTGCAAGTTCTTGACAAGATTTTTCAGCAGGGATTCTTGCCAAAATCTTGGCAAGAAATAAACAAAATCTTATTTCAATGCAAAATCTTCATATCTTGACAGGGCGTCTTTCACTCGAATCACCTCGACTACAACTGAGGGCAAATACAGCTCACTTATTTTGGAGCGAGTTGTTTACTACCCCGCTAAAAAATCTTGACAAGAACTTTGAACTTGTGTTTTAAGTAAGATCTTGCCAAGATCTTGCATTGAAATAAGATCTTGTTTATTCCTTGCCAAGATCTTGTTTGAAGAGAAACAAGATACAAACAAGATCTGAAGCATCATTCACACCTAGTTCTAAGGCGCAAGGCCTAATAATTTGTATTGCCGAGTATGTGTTTCAATCAGAACGTTCACAACATGTCCTAAGTCGCAAGGCGTAAGGTTTATGTCGTAACGAATTGCCCAAAATCCAATTCTTACGACAGGTTTCTTACGACGAGCCAATCACGAACAAGGAAACTACCCACTCCTGCTTATTTCATTCCACAGCTGGTTGTACGCGCAATACGCAGGAGCAATGAAAAATGGCATGGTTGTTGTAAACGCCTAGCATTTCTAACGCCTTATGCCTTGGACCTTGCGCCTTACCTTAGAACTAGTTGTGAATGATACTTTATCAACGTCTTACCGAGATCGTGGATTCAAAACAAGATCTTGTAAGATTTCAAACTTAACTGCCACCTGGTGTTCTTGAACGTCATAAACAGTTAGGCCCTATGGCAGCAAAGAAGCCAAGCCTACATTTGTGCTGTCTCATTGTTTTAGTTTATTTTTAATTAGTGTAGACAGTTGATCAATAGACCTATAGATCTACCAAGACCACTGTGGCCCACGCCATTACATGTGCGCGCCTCCGGGCAAAGTTCATTCTCGGTTTTACGGGAGCTCCGTAGATACGGGCACCGTATGGCTCAGTTCTAGCCGGCAGCCGTGAGGAACTCATCTCCTTACGGCATACGGCGGGAGCGATATAACCTCGCCGCCCCAGCACCTTCAGTTTTCTCCGCCGATCGCTTGCGGTACACGCTCATCCCCTGCATTCAAGACAACTTGGACTCGTCCGTTTTGGCCAGGGCTTTTGTGGTGTTGGTAGATCTATAGTCTACATGGTAGGCAAAGGCCACATACACATAAAAAGCTACATATAGCTGCCATTGTCTTGTACATGCCTCAGGCTATGCAAGTATTTACAACCACTAATTGTAGTAGATCTAAAGTTTATAACAGGCTCGGTGAGCACTTTTCCCTTTCCTCCTTCTTTTCAAATAGAGGGGAACGAGGCAGGCATCGGCTAAGAAGGGTCGCGTTAATTGACTGCATTCAAGTGAGCGAGCTTGGGAGCGAACATGGATTTTTTCTACCTGCCTTCGCCCATTTCAAATCTATTGTGATGAAAATAATTTATGCAGCATTTTTTTTTTATAATTGCAAATATTTAATAACGTAGTTCAAATGTGTAGCTTGAGTAATGAAATGCGTTCTTTTTCCCTAGTGTCGATCCAAACTGACTGAAATATAAATAGGCCCTAAGGAAAACGCTTAAGTCCCGCTGCGTTGATGGATAAGCTTTTTTGTAAGATTGTAGTTTGTGTAGGACCACTTTTCCTTTGCAAGTGCTTTTTGAATGCATTGTAGGTGATTGTTGTCAAGTTTCTAATGTTAATTGTTATTATAAACCTAAAAAAACTCAAATTAAAACCTTTATTCTATAGATTCTGGCTAACTTTTTCAACTTTTTCTTTCAGAAAGCAATACATCACCATTACCTTAATGTTCATGTAAAATATAAACGTTGTAGCCCCACCCGTTTGGTCAGAATCGACCTAAATTTCACGAAAATATTGCACTTAAAATCGAAAAAAATTGAAAAGTACAATATTCATGAGAAATATTTCTTTGATTGTACCCAAAAACGTGGCAGGTCGAAGTTCAGAGATTTCGAAGGTCCCCTCTAATTTTCATCAAGATCGCATATGCCGTTTGCCCGGTAGAGCGCGAACAAACAGACAGAAAAAACAAACAAACAAAAAAATTGCAATTATGAGAAATAATTTTTTGATTTTGCTCAAATTTCACACGAATATATAAATTTATAAAATTAAGGTTCTGTGAAAAGATCATTACAATCGGATCAAGCATGAAGGTGTTATAAGTCAAAGAAATTTTAAAAATCGGAATAATAGTAAAATTGCGATTTTTATAAGAAATAATTTTTCAAATGTGCTCAAATTTCACACGGATATATTTATTTATAAAATTAAGGTTCTGTAAAAAAAATCATTACAATCGGATAAAGCATGTAGGTGTTAAAAGCCGAAGAATTTTTTTAAAAATAAAAACAAAATCGTAAAATTGTGATTTTTATGAGAAACAATTTTTCAATTGCGCTAAAAAATGTGTCAGTTCTAAGTTCAGAGATTTCAAAGGCCTCCATAAAATTTCATCGCAATTGGAGTATCGGTCTAGCCAGAATCGTGTTAACAAACAGCAAAAAAGAAAAAAAAACATTTTGGATTTTTTTCTCCAGTGGAATGGAATCTTGGCTTCGCTCGCTACGCTCATCCAAAAAGCGTTCGCAAAGCGGCCTAGTTTAACAATAATGATTTTGCTATGGAACTTGAAGTAAGATATCTCAAGCATACTAAAAACTTAACAAAAGCTCATCCATCAACGATACTAAAAAAATTGTTGCGAAGCGGCCTAGAAATAAAAACATTGTTATAGTGTGGATTTAAATTCACAGATTTACCAGTGGTATTGAGACAAGGAATTGGATTTGACAACTCACCAGGAGACTTTTTTTAACTCGCCAGTGCATGGCAAGTGGATTTTTTTAAGGGTTGATCGCAGGGGCGTAGGAATAGGGGGTGAAGTTGCCCCCTTGAGGGCCCACAGCAAGAGGTGGCAAGGTAGCCCATTGAGCATCCTTGCATTCAGGACTTTGAATTCCTAGGTACGCCACTGCTTCATCGGTAACATGATATTGTTCAAAAACGCCAAGTTTTTGGGGCGTAGTATTGCTCAAAGCATGCTGGTTATATTTGTTTTTAATTTAATATGATACAAGCTTAAACCACCGTGCTTCTTGCACCCCCTGATCTTTTTTTTTGTAGATTTTAACCACATAGGTAGGGACCCTGAAATTTTGTGAATGACTTTTCACTAAATGATTGCTAAATATGATTAGCGAAATAACTTAAAAGGCAATAATCACGTTTTCCTGCTAAATTAGAGCAAAATCGGGAACTTTTCTAAATTATTCTGTAAGTTTTAGCTCCAAAATATGCTATTAATTTGACAATAGGGAAGACTCACAAAGTTTTTTATTATTCTACTACATTCAGGGCCAGTTTCTGATTACTGCATAAATAGCAAATTTTTGTTATTTATAATATTTTCAGTCATGAAAGTGAGGTTATAAAGTGTTACGCGTAATAATGGCGGAAAAAAACAGGGCAATACGTCATAGCCCTACAACAACCAATCATTGTGTGCTCATTGAAAAATAATAATTTTTGCTGATAATCTTATTTGCAGAAGTATTTTTGGAATAAAATTTCTTTCTAGTATGATACCTACTAGGAAGCTTCGCAAACGCTTTTTCAGGCGCGTTGTTGAATGAGCGTACTTGGTGCATTGAGCTGCC
>JAMZAV010007033.1:0-31999 GCA_024449915.1 Sweltsa coloradensis | reverse complement strand
TTTTTATTTTGTAATTGCTAGTATTCGTCATGTTTGATATTGTAAAATTGTCAAGTTTGTCAATGAACATTTTGTCAGTTGCTTGTTTAAAGTTCTTTTTCAAATTGTCAGTTTTTCAATTTTTACCGTTTCATTTTGTCAATTTGCTAGTTTTCGTCAGTTTGATTTTGTAAAAATGTCAGACTGTCTATTGCATTTTGTCTGTTGTTAGTTTTAGTCATTTTCAGATTGGTAAGTTTGTCATTTTGTCAGATTTACATTTCACTGTTTTGACAGTTTCATTTTGTTAATTTGCAGTATTCGTCAGTTAGATATTGTAATATTGTCAGTTAGTCAATTACATTTGACAGGTTTGCTTGTTTTAGTCATTTTCAAATCTAATTTTTTTTCATTTTCACAGTTGCATTTTGTCAATTGATAGTTTTCGTCAGTTTGATATTGTAAAAATGTCCGATTGTAATTGCATTTTGTCAGGTGTTAGTTTTAGTCATTTTCATATTGAAAGTTTGTCATTTGGTCAGATTTTCATTTCTCAGTTTGCCAGTTTTATTTGTGAATTTGTAGTTTTCGTCAGTTTGTATAGTAATTTGTCGTTTTCAATAACATTTTGTCAGTTGCTTGCTTATAGTCTTTTTAAAATGTCAGTTTTTTATTTTCACAGTTTCATTTTGTCAAATTGCTAGTTTTCGTCAGTTTGATTTGTAACGAACTGTCAGAATGTCAATTGGCATTGTTGTCAGGTTGTTAGCTTTAGTCATATTCATATTGTAAGTTGATATTTTGTAGATTTTTCAATTTCACAGTTGACAGTGTCATTTTCGTAATTTTGCTAGTTTTTGTAGTTTGATTTGTAAGAAGGTCAGATTGTCTATTGCATTTTGTAGGTTTGTTAATTTTAGTCATATTTCATATTGTAAGTTTGTCATTTTTGTCAGATTTTATTGTCACAGGTTTGGACAGTTTCCATTTGTTAATTTGCTAGTTTTCGTCAGTTTATATTGTAAGAATGTCAGATTGCAATTGCATTGTTGTTCAGGTTGTAGTTTTAGTCATTTTCATATTGTAAGTTTGTCATATTGTCAGATTTTATTTTCCACGTTTGCTAGTTTCATTTTTGTCAATTTGCTTGTTTTTGTCAGTTTGATTTGGTTAAGAATGTCATATTGTTCAATTGCATTTTTTAAGGGTTGTAAGTTAGTCATTTTCATATTGTAAGTTTGTTCATTTTGTCAGATTCATTTCCACAAAGTTTGGCAGTATCCATTTTGTTAATGTGCTAGGTTTTCGTCAGTTTGATATTGTTAATATTGTCAGTTTGTCAATAACATTGGCAGTTGCTTTGTTGGTAGTCATTTCAAATTGAAAAGTTTTCATTTTTAACAGTTTCAATTTTGCAATTTGTACTTTTTGTCAGGTTTGATTTTGTAATAATGTCATATTGTCAATTGCATTTTGTCTGGTAGTTAGTTGTAGTCATTTTCAGATTGTAAGTTTGTCATTTTGTCAGTTTTTTCATTTTCACAGGTTTGACAGTTTGATTTTGTTAATTAGCTAGTTTTTCGTAAGTGTTTGATATAGTAAATGTCAGTTTGTCAATAACATTTTGTCAGTTTGGCTGTTTACTTTGTTTTTTTTTTTTTTTTTAGTCATTTTCAAGTTGTCAATTTGCTAGTTTTGGCGTCAGTTTGGTATTGGATATTGTCAGTTGTCAATAACATTTTGTAAGTTGCATGATAAGTCTTTCAAATTGTATGTTTGTCATTTTGTCAAGATTTTTATTTCACAGTTTGACAGTTTCATTTTGTCAATTTGCTATTTTTCGTCAGTTTGATATTGTAATTATGTCAGTTTGTCAATAACATTTTGTCAATTGCTAGTTTTCGTCAGATGTTCAATTGCATTTGGTCAGGTTGTTAGTTTTAGTAATTGTTCATATTGGAGTTTGTTTCATTTGTCAGTTTTCATTTTTTCACAGTTTCATTTTGTCAATTGTCGCTAGTTGCGTCTGTTTCATATTGTAATATTTGTCAGTGTTTGTCTATAACATTTGTCAGTTTGCTTGATTAAGTCTTTTTCAAATTGTATGTTTTTCATTTTCACAGTTTCATTTTGTTAATTTGCTAGTTTTCGTCAGTTGGATTGGTAAAATGCAGCTTGTTCAATTGCAATTTTGTAAGGTTAGTTAGTTTTAGTCATTGTTCTTATTGTAAGTTTGTCATTGTCAGATTTTACATTTGCACAGTTTGACAGTTTTATTTTGTTAATTTGTAGTATTCGGGCAGTTTGATATTTGTACTATTGTCAGTTTGTCATTACATTTTGTCAGTTTGCTTGTTTTAGTCATTTTCAAATTCTTAATTTTTTCATTTTCACGTTTTATTTTGTCAAGTTGCTAGTTTCGTCAGTTGATATGTAAGAAATGTCAGATGTCAATTTGCATTTTGTCAGGTTGTTACTTTTAGTCATTTTCATATGAGAGTTGTGTCATTTTGTCAGATTTTCATTTCTCGTTTGACAGTTTCATTTGTTAATTGGCTAGTTTTTCGTAAGTTTGATATAGGTATATTGTCATGGTCACTAACATTTTGACAGTTTTGCTGCTTTAGTCTTTTTCAAATTGTCAGTTTTTATTTTCACAGTTTCATTTGTCAATTTGCTATTGTCGTTCAGTTTGTATTGTTAGAAATGTTCAGATTTCAATTGCATTTTGTCAGGTGTTAGTTTAGTCATTTTCATATTGTAAGTTTGTCATTTTGTCAGTTTTCAGCATTTCACAAGTTTGCCAGTTTCATTTTGTAATTTTGCTAGTTTTCGATAGTTTGATATTGTAATATGTCAGTTGCAATAACATTTTGTCAGTTGCTTGTTTAGTCAATTTTCAAGTTGTCAGGTTTCATTGTAACAGTTTCATTTTTGTCATTTGCTAGTTTGCGTCATTTTGATATTGTAAAATATTGTCAGTTTGTCAATAACATTTTGTAAGTTGTTTTGATTAAGTCTTTTTCAAAGTTGTATGTTTTTTCATTTTTCCACAGTTTCATTTGTCAATTTGACTAGTTTTCGTCAGTTTCATTTTCTAAGAATGTCAGATTGTCAATTGGCATTTTGTCGGTTGTTAGTTAATTCAATTTCATATTGTATGTTTGCATTTTGTCAGATTTTCACTTTCACAGCTTGAAAGTTACATTTTGCACTTGCTAGTTTTCGCAGTGATTTGGTAAGAATGTTGATTGTCAATTGCATTTTGTCAGGTTGTTAGTCTTAGTCATTGTCATATTGTAAGTTTGTCATTTTGTCAGATTTTCATTCTCACAGTTAGACAGTTTCATTGTTAATTTGCTGCTTTTCGTCAGTTTGATATTGTAAATATTGTCAGTTTGTCAAATAACCATTTTGTCAGTTGCTTGGGTAGTCATTTTCACAGTTCATTTGTCAATTGCTAGTTTTCGTAAGTTTGATATGTCAAATGTCAAGATTGTCAATTGCATTTGGTCAGGTTGGTAGTTTTAGTTCATTTTCATATGTAAGGTTTTTTGTTTGTCATTGGTCAGTTTTCCATTTTCACAGTTTGGACAGTTTGATTTTGTTAATAGCTAGTTTTCGGAGTTTGATATGTAATTATTGCAGTTTGTCAAAAAACATTTTGTCAGTTTGCTGATAAGTCTTTTCAAATTGTAGGTTTTTCACTTTACAGTTTTCAATTTTGTCAATTTGCTAGTTTTCGTCAGTTTGACTTTGTAAGGAATGTCAGATTGTCAACGCATTTTGTCAGGTTGTTAGGTTAGGCATTTTTATATTGTAAGTTTGTTCATTTGGTCAGTTTACAATTTTCACCAGTTTGACAGTTTCACTTTGTTAATTTTATAGTATTCGTCAGTCTGATATTGAATATTGTTCAGTTTTGGTCATTACATTTTGGCAGTTTTGCTTGTTTATGTAATTTTCAAATTCTACTTTTTTCATTTTTCACTTTTTCATTTTGTTAATTTGCTAGTTTTCGTCAGTTTGTATATAGGTATATGTCATTTTGTCACAGTACCATAGTGGACAGTTTGCTTGCTTTAGTCTTTTTTCAAATTGTCAGGTTTCATTTTCACAGTTTCTTTATGTCAATTTGCTAAAAAATTTTCGTCATTTGATTTTGTAAGAATGTTCAGATTGTCAATTGCATTTTGTCAGGTTGTTAGTTTAGTCATTTTCATATTGTAAAGTTTGAAATTTTTTCAGATTTTCATTTTCACATTTTGACAGTAAAAACTTTCATTTTAATTTTACTAGTTTGTTGTCAGTTTGATTTTGTAAGAAGTCAGATGCCATGGCATTTGCATGTTGTTAGTTTAGTCATTTCATATGGTAGTTTGTCATTTTTGTCAGATTTTTATTTTCACAGTTTGACAGTTTCATTTTGTCAATTTGCTAGTTGTCGTTCAGTGTGATGGTAAGAATGTCATATGTCAATTGCATTTTGTCAGGGTTGTAAAGTCTTAGTCATTTTTCATATTGTAAAGTTTGTTATTTTGTTAAGATTTTCATTTTCTTAGTTTGACAGTTTAATTTTGTTAATTTGTTAGTTTCGTCAGTTGATATAGGTACTATTGCAGGTTTGTAATAACATTGTGTGCAGTGTTGTTGTAGTCATTTTCCAAATTGAAAGTTTTTCATTTTCACAGTTTCATTTTGTCAATTTGATTGTTTTCGTCAGTTTGCTTTGGAAGAATGTCAGATTGTCAATTGCATTTTGTCAGGTTGTTAAGACTTTAGCCATTTTCTATTGTAAGTTGTTATTTGTCAGATTTTTCATTTTCACATTTTGACAGTTTCATTTTGTAATTTTGCTTTAGTTTTCGTCAGTTTTGATATTGTAAAATTGTCAGTTTGTCAATAACATTTTGTCAGTTTGCTTGATTAAGTCTTTTGCAAATGTTGATGTTTTTCAATTTGCACAGTTTCATTTTGTCAATTTGCGAGTTTCGTCAGTTTGATTTGTAAGAATGTCAGAATGCAATTGCATTTGTCCAGTTGTAAGTTTATTCATTTTCATATTGTAAGTATGTCATTTTGTCAGTTTTCATTTTCACAAGTTTGACAGTTACATTTTGTCAATTTGCTAGTTTGCATCAGTTTTGGATTTGGTAAGAAGTCTGATTGTCAATTGCAGTTTGTCAGGTTGTTAGTCTTAGTATTTCATATGTAAGTTTGTCATTTTGTCAATTTTCATTTTCACAGTTTTACAGTTTCTGTTGTTAATTTTTAGTTTTCGTCAGTTTGATATGTATATGCAGTTTGTCCATACTTTTTTTTGTCAGTTTGCTTGTTAGGTAATTTTCAAATTGAAAGTGTGTCATTTTTCACAGTTTGCAGTTTGTACAATTGCTAGTGTTTCGTCAGTTTGATATGGTAATAATGTCAGATTGCAATGCATTTGTCAGGTTGTTAGTTTTTAGTCATATCATATTGTAAGTTGGTCATTTTGTCAGTTTTTCATTTTCACAGTTTGACAGTTGATTTGTTAATTGTAGTTTTCGTTAGTTTGGATATTGTTATATCTGTCAGTGTGTCATTAAAACATTTTCCAGGTTTGCTTGTTTTTAGGCATTTTCAAGATATCAGTTTTCCATATTTCACAGTTTCATTTTGTCAATTTTGCTAGGTTTGCGTCAGTTGATAATGAAATATTGTCAGTTTGTACAAAAACCATTTTGTCAGTTTGGCTTGATTACGCTCTTTTTCAAAAATTGTTATGTTTTTCACTTTCACAGTGTGATTTGTCCAATTTGCTAGTTTTCGCAAGTTGATTTGTAAGAATGTCGATTGTCAATTGCATTTTTCAGGTGTTTAGGTTTTAGTCATTTTCATATTGTACGTTTTGTCATTTTGTCAGATTTACATTTCACAGTTTGACAGTTTCACTTTGTTAATGTGCTAGTTATTCTCAGTCTGATATTTGTAATATGTCTGTTTGTCAATTACATTTTGTCAGTTTGCTGTTTATGTCATTTTAAATTCTATTTTTTTCATTGTCACTGTTTCATTTTGTAATTTGCTAGTTTTCGTCCGTTTGATATAGTATATGTCATTTTGTCAGTACATATTGCAGTTGCTTGCTTTAGTTTTTCAGTTAATTGTCAGTTTCATTTTCACAGTTCTTTATGTCAATTTGCTAGTTTTCGTCAGTGTGATTGTGTAAGAATGTCAGATTGTCAATTGCATTTTGTCAGGTTGTTAGCTTTGTAGTCATTTTCATATTGTAAGTTGCAAATTTTTGTAAGAAGATTTTCATTTCAACATTTTGCAGTTTCATTTTAATTTACAGTTTTTGTCAGTTTGATTTGTCAGATTGCCTATGGCATTTTGTCAGGTTGTTAGTTTTAGTCTTTTCATATTGTAAAGTTTGGACATTTTGTCAGATTTTTATTTTAACAGGTTGACAGGTTTCATTTTGTAATTTGCTTAATTTTCGTCCGTTGATTTGCTAAGAAGTCAGCTTGCCAATTGCATTTTGTAAGGTTGTTAGTTAAGTCATTAATCATATTGTAAGTTTGTCATATTTGGTCAGATTTTAATTTTCACAGTTTGGACAGTTTCATTTTGTCAATGTGCTAGTTTTCGTCGTTTGATTGGTAAGAATGTCATAGTGTCAATTGCATTTTGTCAGGGTTGTAAGTCTAGTCATTTTGAATATTGTAAGTTGTTATTTCTGTCAGATTTTCATTTCTCCAGTTTGACAGTTAATTGTTACTTTGCTAGTTTCCTCAGTTTGATATAAGGTATATGGGAAGTTTGTCAATAAACATTTTGGCGTGCTCTGTTGTAGTCATTTTCAATTGAAAGTTTTTTCAGTTTTTCACAGTTCATTGTCCATTTGCTTTACTTTTCGTCAGTTTGATGTTTGGAAGAATGTCAGATGTCAATGGCATTTTGGAAGGGTGTAGTTTTAGTCATTTTCATAGTGTAAGTTGTCATGTGTCGTTTTTTTCATTTTCACAGTTTGACAGTTTGATTTTCGTAATTTGCTAGTTTCGAAGTTTGATAGTAGTAAAATGTCGTTTGTCAATAACATTTTGTCAGTTGTTGTTTGAAGTCATTTTCTCAAGTTGTCAATTGCTAGTTGGCGCATCGTGTGGTATTGTAATATTGTCAGTTTGTCAATAACATTTGTCAGTTTCAGATTAAGTCTTTTTCAAAGTGTATTGTTTTTCATTTTCCACAGTTTTCATTTGTCAATTTGCTAGTTTTCGTCAGTTTGATTTTGTAGGAATGTCAGATTGTCAATGCATTTTGTCAGGTTGTTAGTTTTAGTCATTTCATATTGTAGTTTGTCATTTGTCAGATTTTTATTTCACAGTTGACAGTTTCATTTTGGCAATTTGCTATTTTTCGTTCAGTTTGATATTGTAATAATTGCAGTTTGTTCCAATAACCATTTGTCTAATTTATAGTTTTCGTCAGATTGTCAATTGCATTTTGTCAGGTTGTTAGTTTTAGTAATTTTCATATTGTGGTTTGTATTTGTCAGTTTTTCATTTTCACAGTTTTTTTGTCAATTGCTAGTTGCGTCTGTTTCATACATTGTTAATATTGTCAAGTTTGTCTAAACATTTTGCAGTTTGCTTGATTAAGTCTTTTTCAAATTGTATGTTTTCATTTCACAGGTTTCATTTGTCATTTGCTAGTTTTCGTTCAGTTTTAATTTGGTAAGAATGTCAGATTGTCAATTGCATTTGTAAGGTTGTTTAGTTAGTCAATTTTCTTATTGTAAAGTTTGTCATTTTGTCAGATTACATTTTCCCAGTTGACAAGTTTATTTACGTTAATTTGCAGTATTCGTCAGTTGATATTGTAATATTGTCAGTTTTCAATTACATTTTGTCAGTTTGCTGTTTTAGTCATTTCAAATTCTAATTTTTTCATTTCACTGTTTTTATTTGTCAATTTGCTAGTTTTCGTCAGATTTGATATTGTAAGAAGTCAGATTGTCAATTGCATTTTGTCAGGTGATTGTTACTTTTAGTCATTTTCATATTGAGAGGTGTCCATTTTGTCATATTTTCATTTCTCAGTTTGACAGTTTCATTTTGTTTATGCTAGTTTTCGTAAGTTTGATATAGGGTTATATGCATTTTGTCAATAACATTTGACAGTTTGCTTTGCTTTAGTCTTTTTCAAATTGTCAGTTTTCATTTTTTTTCACAGTTTTTCATTTGTCAATTTGGCTAGTTTTTCGGCAGTTGATATTGTTAGGAATGTCAGATTGTCAATTGCCTTTGTCGGTGTTTAGTTTTAGTCATTTTCATCTTATTTAAGTGTTGTCATTTTGCAGTTTTTCAATTTCACAGTTGAACAGTTTCATTTTTGAATTTTGCTAGTTTTCGATAGTTTGATATTGTAATATTGTAGGTTGTCAATACCATTTGTCAGTTTGGCTTGTTTTAGTCATTTTCAAAGGTGTCAGTTTTTCATTTCCAGTTCAATTTTGTCAATTTGCTAGTCTTGGCGTCATGTTGCTATTGTAATATGTTCAGTTTGTCAATAAAACATTTTGTCAGTTTGTTGATTAAGTCTTTTTCAAATGTATGTTTTTCATTTTCACATTTTCTTTTTGTAAAATTTGCTATTTTCGTCATTTTCTTTTTGTAAGAATGTCAGATTGTCAATTGCATTTTGTCCGGTTGTTGTTAATTTCTTTTCATATTGTATGTTTGTCTTTTTGTCAAATTTTCATTTTCACATTTTTGACATTTAAAAATTTTGTCTTTTTGCTAGTTTTTCGTCAGTTTATTTGGAAAGAATGTTGATTGTAAATTGCATTTTGTCAGGTTGTTAGTCTTATCTTTTCATATGAAATTTTGCCCTTTTGCAGTTTTTCATTTTCACATTTTGACAGTTTCATTTTTTTAAATTTCTATTTTTCGTCAGTTTGAAAAATGTTGTCAGTTTTGTAATAACTTTTTGTCAGTTTGCTTGTTGTGTCTTTTCATGTTTCTTTTTGTCAATTTGCTAGTTTTCGAAAGTTTGTATTGAATAATGTCGATTGCCCAATTGCTTTTTGTCAGGTTGTTTTTTTTGGGGCTTTTTCATTTGTAATTTTGTATTTTGTCAGTTTTTCATTTTCACATTTTTGACAGTTTGGATTTTTTTAAATTTGCTAGTTTTCGTTAGTTTGATATTGAAAATTTTTCATTTTGTCTTTAACATTTTTCAGTTTGCTTGTATTAGTTTTTTTCAATTTGTCGTTTTTCATTTTTCACAGTTTCATTTGTCAATTTGCTTTTTTTTGCGTCAGTTGATTTTGAATTTTGTCATTTTTGTCAAAATTTTGTATTTCTTGTTTAAAGTCTTTTTAAAATTGTAGGGTTTTTCATTTTTCACAGTTTCATTTGTAAAATTTGCTAGTTTTCGCTTTTTGATTTGTAAGAATGTCAGATTTAAATTGCTTTGTCAGGTTTTTAGTTTTAGTCATTTTCATATTGTAAGTTTGCATTTTTTCAGATTTCTTTTCACATTTTGACAGTTTTCACTTTTTAATTTGTATTTTTGTCAGTCGATATTGAAATATTTCGTTTGTAAATTACTTTTTTGTATTTTTGTTGTTTATGTCTTTTCAAATTCAAATTTTTTCTTTTTCACTTTTTTTCATTTTGTTAATTTGCTAGTTTTCGTCATTGATTGGGTATATTGTCATTTTTAGTACATATTACTTTTTGTTTGCTTTAGCTTTTTAAAATTGTCTTTTTTTCTTTTTCACAGTTTTTTTATGTCTTTTTGCTAATTTTCGTCATTTGATTTTGTAAAAATGTCAGATTGTCAATTGCTTTTTGTCAGGTTTTAGTTTTAGTCTTTTTCAATTGTAAGTTTAAAATTTTTTTTCAGTTTTCATTTCACATTTTGACAGTTTCTTTTTAATTTTTATTTTTTTTTTGTCAGTTTGTTTTTTGTAAAATGTCAATTGCCAATTGCATTTTGTCAGGTTGTTATTTTAAGTCTTATATATTGAAAATTTTGTCATATTGTCAGATTTTAATTTTCACAGTTTGACAGTTTTATTTTGTCAATTTGCTATTTTTCGTTATTTGATATTGTATATTTCATTTTGGGGTCTTAACATTTTGTCTTTTTTCTTGTTTTATCATTTTCAAGTTTCAGTTTTTCATTTCACAGTTTCATTTTGTCATTTGCTATTTTGCGTCAGTTTAATATTGAAATATTGTCAGTTGTCAATAACATTTTGTCTTTTTGCTGATTAAGTTTTTTTTAAAATTGTATTTTTTCATTTTCACGTTTCATTTGTCAATTTGCTATTTTTTCGTCATTTGATTTTTAAAATTTTCAGATGTCATTGCATTTTGTCAGGTTGTTAGTTTTGTCATTTTCATTTTGAAATTTTGTCATTTTGTCTGTTTTTCTTTTTCACATTTTTGACAGTTTCATTTTGTTAATTTGCTAGTTTTCCAGTTTGATATTGAAAAATTTTTCAATTTTGCATAACATTTTTTCTTTTTTCTTGTTTAAGTCTTTTTCAAATTGTAGTTTTTCATTTTCACAGTTTCTTTTTGTCAATTTGCTATTTTCGTCATTTGTTTTTGTAAGAAGTAGTTTGTAAATTGCATTTTGTCGGTTTTTAGTTTATATTCAATTTATTTTGTATGTTTGTCATTTTGTCAGATTTTTTTCCAGTTGACATTATTTTTGTAAATTTTGCTAGTTTTCGTCAGTTTGTTTTGGTAAAATGTCGATTGCAATTCATTTTGTCAGGGTTGTTATTTAGTTTTTTCATATTGTAGTTTGTCATTTGTCAATTTCATTTTCACAGTTTACGTTTCATTTTTTTAAATTTGCTATTTTTTGTCAGTTTGATATTGTAATATTGTCATTTGTCAAACATTTTTCTTTTTGCTTTTTTGTAGTCATTTTCCCATTTTATTTTGTAAATTTTGCTATTTTTCGAATTTTTGATATTGTAATAATGTCAGTTTGCCCTTGCTTTTGTCGGGTTGTTAGTTTTAGTCTTTTTTCATATTGTAATTTTGTCTTTTTTCAGTTTTCACCAGTTTGACAGTTTGATTTTTTAAATTTTTGCTAGTTTTCGTTATTTTGATATTGTAATATTGTCATTTTGTCATTACTTTTTGTCATTTTGCTTGTATTATCATTTTCAATTTGTCATTTTTTCATTTTACATTTTCATTTTTGTCTTTTTGTATTTGGTCATTTTGATATTGAAATATTGTCATTTTTTCAATAACATTTTGTCGTTTTGCTTTTTAAGTTTTTTTTAAAATTTGTATTTTTTTCATTTCACATTTCATTGTGTAAATTTGCTATTTTCGTCAGGTTTTGTAAAAGTCAGTTTGTCAATTGCTTTTTTTCGGGTTGTTATTTTTAGTTTTTTCATATTGTAATTTTTGTCTTTTGTCAGTTTTACATTTTCACAGTTTGCAGTTTCACTTTTTTAAAATTTGCTAGTTTTCGTCATCTGATATTGAAATTTGTATTTGCATTACTTTTGTCATTTTGCTGGTTTATGTCTTTTTAAATTTTAAATTTTTTTCATTTTCAGGGTTTCTTTTTTTAATTTGCTAGTTTTCTCAGTTTGTTGGGTTTAATTGTCATTTTGTCAGTACCATATTGACAGTTTGCTTGTTTTATTTTTTTTTAAAATTGTATTTTTTCATTTTCACAGTTTTTTTATGTCAATTTGAAATTTTTTGTCTTTTTGATTTTGTAAAAGTCAGATTTCAATTGCATTTTGTCAGGTTGTTAGTTTTAGTCATTTTCATATTGTAAGTTTGAAATTTTTCAGATTTTCATTTTCACATTTTACAGTTTCATTTAATTTTTACTATTTTTGTCATTTTGTTTTTTAAAGAATGCAGTTTCCCTATTGCATTTTGTCAGGGTTAGTTTTATCATTTTCTATGAAAGTTTGTCTTTGTCAGTTTTTTATTTTCACAGTTTGACATTTCATTTTGTTAATTTGCAAATTTTCGTCGTTTATTTTGTAAGAAGTCAGATTGCCAATTCATTTTGTCGGTTGTTATTTTAAAGTCTTATCATATTGAAAGTTTGTCTATTGTCAGTTTTTAATTTTTCACATTTTGACAGTTTCATTTTGAAATTTGCTAGTTTTCGTTAGTTTGATTTTGTAATATTGTCAGTTTGTCATTAAATTTTGTCAGTTGCTTTTTTGTCATTTTCAAGTTGTCAGTTTTTAAATTTCACAGTTTCATTTTGAAAAATTTTGCTATTTGCGTATTTAAATTGAAAATATTGTCAGTTTGTCAAAAAATTTTTGTCATTTTGTTGAAATTTTAATTTTTTTTTAAAATTTGATGTTTTCATTTTCACATTTATTTTGTAAAATTTGCTAGTTTTCGTCGTTTGATTTTGAAATGTGTTTGTCAATTTTTGCATTTTGTAAAGGTTTGGTGTTTTAGTCTTTTTCTATTGTAATTTTGTCATTTTGTCTGATTTCATTTTTACATTTTAAAACGTTTTCTTTTTTTAAATTTGCAGTATTCGTCATTTTGATTTTTAAAAATTGTCAATTTTGTCAAAAAATTTT
Organism: Sweltsa coloradensis; assembly: GCA_024449915.1. Taxonomy (NCBI): domain Eukaryota; kingdom Metazoa; phylum Arthropoda; class Insecta; order Plecoptera; family Chloroperlidae; genus Sweltsa; species Sweltsa coloradensis. The sequence continues at coordinate 19,437 of JAMZAV010007033.1, read as the reverse complement.
GTCATTTGCTTTTTTAAGCTTTTTAAAATTGCAGTTTTTTCATTTTACAGTTTCATTTTGTCAATTTGCTAGTTTTCGCATTTTATTTTTAAGAATTCAGATTGTAAATTGCATTTTGTCAGGTTTGTTATTTTTATTCTTTATATTGTAAGTTTGCCCCTTTTGTTGTTTTCATTTCAAGTTTGACAGTTTCATTTTGTAATTTTTCTAGTTTTGTAAGTTTGTTTTTGTAAGAATGTCAGATTTTCTATTGCATTTTGTCAGGTTGTTATTTTTTAGTCATTTTCATATTGTAATTTGTCATTTTGTCAATTTACATTTTCACAGTTTGACAGTTTCATTTTTTTAATTTGCTAGTATTCGTCAGTTTGATATTGAATATTGTCATTTAGTCATTACATTTGACTTTTGTTTGTTTGAGTCTTTTTTCAAATTCTAATTTTTTTTTTCACAGTTTCATTTGTCAATTTGCTGTTTTCGTCTTTGTTTTGTAAAAATTCGATTGTCAATCGCTTTTTTGTCAGGTTGTTAGTTTTAGTCATTTTATATTAAAATTTTGTCATTTTTTCAGTTTTACTTTTCACAGTTTGCCCTTTATTTTTTTTTTTTGCTAGTATTTTCATTTTGATATTGTAAAATTGTAAAGTTTGTCAAAACATTTTGTCATTTTTGTTTGTTTAAGTCTTTTAAAATTTTGCAGTTTTTCATTTTCCATTTTTCATTTTGTAATTTGCTATTTTTTCGTAAGTTTGATATTGTAATATGTCAGTTGTCATTCATTTGTCGGGTGGTTTTTTTTTGTTTTTTCATTTTAAGTTGTCGTTTTTTTCATTTTCCCAACATTTTTATTTTTTTAATTTGCTAGTTTCGATTTGATATTGAAATATTTCATTTTGTCAAACTTTTTGTCAGTTTGTTTGATTAGTCTTTTTCAATTGTAGTTTTTCATTTTCACATTTTTCTTTTGTCAATTTGCTAGTTTTGGGGTTTGATTTGAAAATGTCTTTTTGTAAAAAACTTTTTTGTCAGGTTGAAAATTTTTAAATATTTTTTTATTTAATTTAAATTTTTGTTTGTTTTGTGTTTTTTTTTGTAAAAGGTTTATTTTTTTAGTTTTTTATTTTTCATTTTTTTAAAGGGTCTTTTGCAGTTTTACTTTTTCACAGTTTTGACTTTTCACTTGAAATTTGTAGTTTTCGTCAGTCGATTTGTAATATTGTCAGTTTGTCAATTACATTTTGTCAGTTTGCTTTTTTTAGTCATTTCAAATTTTAATTTTTTTATTTTCACTTTTTTCTTTTTGGTATTTGCTAGTTTTGTCAGTTTGATATGGTATATTGTCATTTTGTCTTTCCATATTGACATTTTTGCTTTTTTAGCCCTTTTTTAAAAATTGTCATTTTTCTTTTTCCAGTTTTTTTATGTCAATTTGCAAATTTTTTTGTCAGTTTGTTTTGTAAGAATGTCAGTTGTCAATTGCTTTTGTCAGGTTGTTAGTTTTAGTCTTTCATATTGTAAGTTGAAATTTTTTTCAGATTTTCTTTTTTCACATTTTGCAGTTTCATTTTAATTTACTAGTTTTTGTCTTTTTGTTTTTGTAAAAATGTAAATTGCCTATTTTTTTGTCAGGTTTTTATTTTAGTCATTTTCATATTGTAATTTTTTCTTTTTGTCAGTTTTTTATTTTCACATTTGACAGTTTCATTTTGTTAATTTGCAAAATTTCGTCATTTTTGTTTTGTAAAATGTCAGATTGCCAATTTTGCATTTTGTCTTTGTTATTTTAGTATTACATATTGAAAGTTTGTCTATTGCAGATTTTAATTTTCACATTTGACGTTTCTTTTTGTCAATTTTGTAGTTTTCGTTATTTGTATTGAAATTGTCGTTTGTCATTAACATTTTGTCATTTGCTTTTTTTAAAATTCATTTTAAATTTTGTCATTTTTCAATTTCACAGTTCTTTTTTGTAAATTTGTAGTTTCGTCATTTGATTTTGTAAGAAAGTCAGATTGTCAATTGCTTTTTGTCAGGTTGTTATTTTTAGTCATTTTCATATTGAAAGTTTTCATTTGTCTGTTTTCTTTTTTACAGTTTGACAGTTTCATTTTTTAATTTGCTAGTATTCGTCTTTGATATTGAAAATTTTGTCAATTTGTCAAAAACATTTTGTCAGTTTGCTTTTTTAATCTTTTCAAATTGTCATTTTTTCTTTTTTCACGTTTATTTGTCAATTTTCTATTTTCGTCATTTTGATTTTGTAAAAATTTCAGATTGTCAATTGCATTTGTCAGTTTTTTAGTTTTTTTTCATTTTCATATTGAAAAGTTTGTCATTTTGTCTGATTTTCATTTTCACATTTGACAGTTTCTTTTTTTAATTTTTGCTAGTTTTTGTAATTTTGTTTTTGTAAGAAGTCAGATTGTCTTTTGCATTTTTGTTGTTTTTTAGTCATTTTCATATTGTAAGTTTGCTTTTTGTCAGATTTACTTTTTCACTTTTGACAGTTTCATTTTGTTTTTTTTGCTAGTATCTCGTTTGATAATGTAAAATGTCATTTTAGCAATTACATTTTGACAGTTTGCTTGTTTGAGTCATTTTTAAATTCTAATTTTTTCATTTTCAAGTTTCATTTTGAAAATTGCAGTTTTCGAGTTGTTATTGAAAGAATGTCAGTTGTCAATCGCATTTTTAGGTTTTTAGTTTTTAGTCATTTTCATATTGAAAGTTTGTCATTTTGTCAATTTACTTTTTACAGTTTGACAGTTTCATTTTTTTAATTTTTGCTAGTTTTCGTCATTTTTGATATTGTAAAATTGTCAAGTTTGTCAATAACATTTTGTCAGGTTGTTTGTTTAAGTCTTTTCAAATTGTCAGTTTTTCATTTTAATTTTTCATTTTGTCAATTTGCTAGTCTTCGTAGTTTGTTTTGTAATAATAAAAATTTGAAATTGCTTTTGTCAGGTTGTTAGTTTTTCATAGATATTTAAGTTTGTTTTTGTCATTTTTCATTTTCACAGTTTGACATTTTTGATTTTGTTAATTTGCTAGTTTTCGTTTTTTTGATTTGTAATTTGTCAGTTTGTCTTTAACATTTTGCGTTTGTTGTTTAAGTCATTTTCAATTTTAACATTTTTTAAATTTCACATTTTCATTTTGTAAATTTGTTTTTGGCCGTTGATATTGTATATGTCAGTTTTGTTAATAACTTTTTTCAGTTTGCTTGTTTAAGTCATTTTCAAATTAAAATTTTTTCTTTTCACATTTTCATTTTGTCTTTTTGCTAGTTTTCGTCAATTGTCAATTTCATTTTGTCAGGTTTTTATTTTAGTCATTTCATATTGTAATTTTTGTCTTTTTGTCATTTTTTAAATTTTTCACATTTTGACAGTTTGTTTTTGTTAATTTGTATTTCGTTAGTTTATATTGAAATATTGTCAGTTTGTCAAAAACTTTTTTTTCAGTTGCTTGTTAAAGTCTTTTTTCAATTTGTCATTTTTTCATTTTCACTTTCATTTTGTCAATTTGTTTTTTCGCCATTTTGATTTTTTTTAATATTGTCAGTTTGTCAATACCATTTTGTCATTTGGGTTAAAGTCTTTTCAAATTGTTTTTTTTCATTTTCACAGTTTCTTTTTGTAAATTTGCTAGTTTTCATCATTTTTGATTTTGTAAAATGTCAATTGTCAATTTGCATTTTGTCGTTTGTTAGTCTTTAGTCTTTTCATTTGTAAGTTTGCATTTTGTCAGATTTTCTTTTTTTTCACATTGGGCATTTTTCATTTTTTTAATTTGTAGTTTTCGTCATTTGAATTGAAATATTTCAGTTTGTAAATAACTTTTTTGGCATTTTTGTTTTTTTTAGTCTTTTTAAAAGGTCGTTTTCAATTTCACATTTTTTTTTTTGTCAATTTGCATTTGCGTCAGTTTTTTATTGTAAATTTCATTTAGTCAAAAAACCTTTTTGTCAGTTTTTTTGATTAAGTCTTTTTCAAATTGTATGTTTTCATTTTCAGTTTCATTTTGTAAATTTGCTATTTTTGTCTTTGATTTTGTAAGAATTCGATTGTCAATTGCTTTTTGTCGGTTTTTATTTTTAGTTTTTTATATTGAAGTTGTTTTTTGTCAGATTTACTTTTTCACAGTTTGACAGTTTTATTTTGTAATTTTTCTAGTCTTCGTCAGTTTGATATTGTAAAATTGTCATTTTGTAAATAACATTTTGCCCATTTGCTTTTTTAAAGTTTTTTTTAAAATGTCAGTTTTTCATTTTCACATTTTTCATTTTGTCAATTTGCTAGTTTTCGTATTTTGTTTTTGTAAGAATGCCCCAGTTGTCAATTGCATTTTGTCGGGTTTTGTTAGTTTTATTCATTTTCATATTGTAAGTTGTCATTTTGTCTGATTTTATTTTCAATTTTGACGTTTCATTAGAAAATTTGCTATTTTTTTGTCAGTTTTTTTTTGAAAGAAGTCAGTGTCTTTTGCATTTTGTCGGGTTTGTTGTTTTAGTCTTTTTCATTTGTAAGTTTGTCATTTTGTCAGTTTACTTTTTCACTGTTTACATTTTTCTTTTGTTAATTTCTAGTTTTTCGCGTTAGATATTGTAATATTGTCAGTTAGTAAATTACTTTTTGCAGTTTGCTTTTTTTAGTCAATTTAAAATTAAAATTTTTTCATTTCACAGTTTCATTTTTGTAAATTTTTGTTTATTTTTTCGTCAGTTTGATATTGTAAAATGTCCGTTTGTAAATTGCATTTTGTCAGGTTGTTATTTTTTAGTCATTTTCATATTGAAAGTTTGTCATTTGTCAGATTTTCTTTTTTCTCATTTGACATTTTTTATTTTTTTAAATTTGCTATTTTTTTCGTCATTTTGTATAGTAATTGTCTTTTTGTCAATACATTTTCATTTTTTCTTGCATAGTTTTTAAAATTTGTCATTTTTTTTTCACATTTTCTTTTTTGTAAAATTGTATTTTTGTCAGTTTGATTTTGTAAAAGTCAGAATGTCAATTGCATTGTGTCAGTTGTTAGTTTTAGTCATATTCATTTTGTAAGTTTGTCATTTTGTCAGATTTTCATTGTCACAGTTTGACAGTTTCATTTGTTAATTTGCTTTTTTTCTCATTTTGACATTGTAAAAATTCGATTGCCAATTGCATTTTGTCAGGTTTAGTTTTAGTATTTCATATGTAATTTTTGTATATTGTCAGATTTTTCATTTTCACAGTTTGATATTTTTTCATTTGTCAATTTTGCTTGTTTTTGTCATTTTTGATTTGGAAAGAATGCATATTGTAAATTTGTTTTTTTCAGGTTGTAATCTTAGTCATTTTTCATATTTAAGTTTGTCTTTTTGTCAATTTTCATTTCCACATTTTTGGCATATCATTTTTTTAATTTTTCTAGTTTTCGTCGTTTGAATTGTATTTGTCATTTGTCAAAACATTTTGTCATTTGCTTGTTTAAGTCATTTTCAATTTGTAAATTTCTAGTTTGCGTCATTTTGGTTTGAAATTTTGTCTTTTTGTCAAAAACATTTTGTCAGTTTGCATGATTAAGTCTTTTTCAAAGGGGTATTTTTTTATTTTCACAGTTTTTTTTTGTAATTTGCTTTTTTTTGTTTTTTTTGATTTTGAAGAATGTCAGTTTGTCAATTGCTTTTTGTCTGGTTGTTATTTGTTTGTCATTTTTATTTTGTAATTTTTGTCATTTTGCAGATTTTTATTTTACAGTTTGACAGTTTCATTTTGTAAAATTTGCTATTTTTCGTCATTTGATATTTAATATTTCAGTTTGTCAATAACTTTTTGTCAATTGCTATTTTTCGTCAGATTGTCAATTGATTTTGTGGGTTTTTAGTTTTAGAAATTTTTCATTTTGTGAGTTTGCTTTTTTGTCATTTTTTCATTTTCACAGTTTCTTTTTTGTAAATTTTGCTATTTTGCGTCGTTTCATATTGTAATATTGTCGTTGTCTATAACTTTTGTCAGTTTGTTGATTAAGCCCTTTTTCAAATTGTATTTTTTTTCTTTCACATTTCATTTTGTCAATGTCTATTTTTCGCAGTTTGATTTGGAAAGATTCAGATTGTAAATTGCATTTTGAAAGGTTTGTTAGTTTTATCATTTCTTATTGTAATTTTGCTTTTTGTCAGTTTTACTTTTCACATTTTGACATTTTATTTTGTTAATTGCTAGTATTCGTCGTTTGATATTGAAATTTTGTCATTTGTAATTACTTTTTGTCTTTTTGCTTGTTTTATCATTTCAATTCTTTTTTTTTTCTTTTTCACTTTTTTTATTTGCAATTGCTAGTTTTCGTCATTTGAATTGTAAAAGCGATTGTCAATTGCATTTTGTCAGGTTGTTACTTTTAGTCATTTTCATATTAAGTTTGTCTTTTGTCAGTTTTTTATTTCTCAGTTTGACATTTTTCATTTTTTAATTTGCTATTTTCGTAAGTTTGATATAGGTAAAATTGTCTTTTTCAAAACTTTTGACAGTTTGTTGCTTTAGTCTTTTTAAAATTGTATTTTTTCATTTTCACAGTTTCATTTGTAAATTTTGCTAGTTTTCGCATTTTAAATTTTTGTTAAATGTCAGATTTTTCAATTGCATTTTCCAGGTTTTTTTTGTCATTTTCATATTGTATTTGTCATTTTGTCAGTTTTTTCTTTTACATTTTTTGACGGGTTATTTTGAAAATTGCTAGTTTTCGATATTTGATATTGAATATTGTCAGTTTGCAATAACATTTTGCATTTTTGCTGTTTTAGTCTTTTAAATTTGTCAGTTTTTCTTTTTCACAGTTTCATTTTGGTCAATTTGCTATTTTTTCGTCGTTTCTTTTTGTAAGAATGTCAGATTGTCAATTGCATTTTTCCGGTTGTTAGTTATTCAATTTATATGTATTTTTTGTCATTTTGCGTTTTCATTTTCACAGTTTGACAGTTACTTTTTGTAAATTTTTGCTAGTTTTCGTCAGTTTGTTTTGGTAAAAATGTCTGTTGTAAATTTTGCATTTTGTCGGGTTGTTATTTTTAGTATTTTCATTTTGTAAGTTTGTCATATTTCAATTTTCTTTTTCACGTTTGATATTTCTTTTTTAAATTTGCTTGTTTTGTCAGTTTGTTTTGGTAAAAATGTCTTTTGTCAATTGTTTTTTTCAGGTTGTAAGTCTTACATTTTCATATTGAAAGTTTGTCTTTTGTCAGTTTTTCTTTTCCACATTTTTGGCAGTATCTTTTTGTTAATTTGCTATTTTTTCGTCAGTTTGTATTGTAATATTTCATTTTTGGGGGGAAATAAATTTTTGGCAGTTTGTTGTTGTTCATTTTAAATTAAAATTTTTTCATTTTCACAGTTTCTTTTTGTCAATTTGATTTTTCGCATTTTTGATTTTGTAAGAATGTCAGATTGTCAATTGCATTTTGTCGGGTTTGTTAGTTTTAGTCATTTTTATTGTAAGTTTTCTTTTTTTGTCTTTTTTTTCTTTTCACAGTTTGACATTTATTTTTTTAATTTTGCTATTTTCGAAATTTTGATATAAAATTTTGTCAGTTTGCAATAAAATTTTATCAGTTTGCTTGTTTAAGTCATTTAAAGTTGTAAATTTTGCTATTTTGCGTCAGTTTGGGTATTGTAAATTGCATTTGTCAATAAATTTTGTCATTTTGATGATTAAGTTTTTTAAAATGTTGTTTTTTTTTTCACAGTTTCTTTTTAAATTTGTGTTTTCGCGTTTGATTTTGAAAGAATGTCTTGTAAATTGCATTTGTCGGGTTTGTTAGTTTTGTCATTTTCATTTTGTAAGTTTGTCATTTTTAAATTTTTTATTTTCACATTTGACAGTTTATTTTGCATTTGCTTTTTTTTTGTCAGTTTGATATTTTAATATAATGTCAGTTTGTAAATAACATTTTGTCAATTTGCTATTTTCGTCAGATTGTAAATTGCATTTTGCAGGTTTGTTTTTTTTGAAACTTTCATATGTGATTTTGTCATTTTTCAGTTTTTCTTTTTTTAAACATTTTTCTTTTTTTGTCAATTTGCTAGTTTGCTCTGTTTCATATTGTAATTTTGTCAGTTTGCCCCTAAACATTTTGTCAGTTTGCTTGATTAAGTTTTTTAAAATTTGTATTTTTTTCTTTTCCATTTTTCATTTTGTCAATTTGCTAGTTTTCGTCAGTTTGTTTTGTAAAATGTCAGAATGTAAATTGCATTTTGTCAGGTTTAAGTTTTTTTTCCTTTTAAATTTTGTAAGTTGTCATTTTGTCAGATTTACATTTTCACAGTTGACAGTTTTTTTTTTTTAATTGTAGTTTTCGTCAGTTTGATTTTGAAATATTTCATTTTGTAATTACTTTTGTCATTTTTGCTTGTTTTAGTCTTTTAAAATTCAAATTTTTTCATTTTCACTGTTTTTTTTTTCAATTTCTATTTTTCGTCATTTTTGATTTTGTAAGAAGTCAGTTTGCAATTGCTTTTTGGGTCAGGTTTTTATTTTTGTCTTTTTCATCTTGAGAGTTTGTCATTTTGTCTTTTTTTTTTTTCATTTTCTCAGTTTGACAGTTTCATTTTGTTAATTTGCTAGTTTTCGTAAGTTTGATATAGGTATTTGTCTTTTTTGTCAAAAAAAATTTTGACATTTGCTTGCTTTATCTTTTCAAATTGTCAGTTTTTCTTTTCACATTTTATTTTGTCATTTGTAGTTTTCGTCAGTTTAATTTGTTAGAATGTCAGATTGTAAATTGCTTTTGTCAGGTTGTTGTTTTAGTATTTTCATATTGTAATTTTGTCATTTTGTCATTTTTTCTTTTCACAGTTTGAACAGTTTCTTTTTGTTTTTTTGCTATTTTTCTTGATCAGTTTTATATTGTTATTGTCAGTTTGTCAATAACATTTTGTCAGTTTCTTTTTTGGGTCATTTTAAAATTGTCATTTTTTCTTTCACATTTCATTTGTCAATTTGCTAGTTTGCGTCATTTTTTTTTTTAATTTTGCCCATTTGTCAAAAAAATTTGTCATTTTGCTTGTTTAAAGTTTTTTTTAAAATTGTATTTTTTCTTTTTCACAGTTTAAATTTTGTCAATTTGCTAGTTTTCGTCATTTTCATTTTGTAAGAATTTCAATTGTCAATTGCATTTTGTCCGGTTGAGTTATATTCAATTTCATATTGTATGTTTGTCATTTTGTCAGATTTTCATTTCACATTTGAAGTTACTTTTGTAAATTTTTGCTATTTTTTCGTCATTTTGTTTTTGGTAAGAAGTCTGTTTGTAAATTGCATTTTGTCGGTTTTTAGTCTTAGTCATTTTCATATTGTAATTTTTTCTTTTTTGTAGATTTTCTTTTTTCACAGTTTGCTTTTTCATTTTGTTAATTTGCTATTTTTCGTCTTTGAATTGAAATTTGTCATTTTGTCAAAAATTTTTGTCGTTTGCTTGTTGTAGTAACACAGTTTCATTTTGTCAATTTGCTTTTTTCTAATTTGATTTTGTAAAAAATGTCAGATTGTAAATTGATTTTGTCAGGTTTTTAGTTTTAGTCATTTCATATTGTAATTTGATTTTGTCATTTTTTTTTATTTTCACATTTTCACAATTTCATTTTGTCAATTTGCTAGTTTGCGTCAGTTTGATTTTAAAATTTGTCTTTGAAAAAACATTTTGTCGTTTGCTTGATTAAGTTTTTTTCAAATTGTTTTTTTTTCATTTTTACAGTTTCATTTTGTCAATTTGCTAGTTTTCGCAGTTTGATTTTGTAAAAACGTCAATTGTAAATCGTTTTTGTCAGGTTTTTAGTTTTAGTCATTTTCATATTGAAAGTTTGTCTTTTTGTCAGATTTACATTTTCACAGTTTGACAGTTTTATTTTGTTAATTTGCTAGTATCGTCAGTCGATATTGTAATTGTCAGTTTGTCATTACTTTTTGTCATTTGGGGTTGTTTAGTCTTTTAAAAATTCTAATTTTTTTTTCACTGTTTCATTTTTTTAATTTGCTATTTTCGTCAGTTTGATATAGGTATATTGTCTTTTTTTGAGTACCATATTGACAGTTTGCTTGCTTTAGTCTTTTTTAAAATTTTGTCAGTTTTTCTTTTTTCACATTTTTCTTTATGTAAATTTTCAAATTTTTCGTAGTATGATTTTGTAAAAATGCAATTGTAAATTGCATTTTGCGGGTTGTTAGTTTTAGTCTTTTTCATTTTGAATTTTAAAATTTTTTTCAGATTTTCATTTCACATTTTGACATTTTTCATTTTAATTTTACTAGTTTTTGTCAGTTTGTTTTAAATTAGTTGTCTATTGCTTTTTGTCAGGTTGTTTGTTTTAGTCATTTTCATATTGACCGTTTGTCATTTGTCGATTTTTTTTTAAGTTTGAATTTCATTTTGTTAATTTGCAAATTTTCGTCGTTTGATTTTGAAAGAATGTCAGATTCCCAAATTTTGATTTTGTCGGTTTTTAGTTTAAGTCTTTATCATATTGTATTTTGTCATATTGGTTTCAGTTTTTAATTTTCACTTTTTTGAATTTTTTCATTTTGTAAATTTTGCTATTTTTCTCTTTTTTTTGGTAAAATGTCTTTGTCAATTTGCTTTTTGTCAGGGTTTGAAAGTCTTAGTCATTTTCATATGTAAGTTGTTTTTTTGTCAGATTTTCATTTTCTCAGTTTGACATTTTTTAATTTTTTTTAATTTGCAGTTTTCGTCAGTTTTGATTGGTATTTTCATTTTGTCATAACATTTTTGGCAGTTTGCTTTTTGTAGTCATTTTAAAAATTGAAAGTTTTCATTTTCACAGTTTCATTTTGTAAATTTGTTTTTTTTCGTCAGTTTATTTTGTAAGAATGTCAATTGTCATTGCTTTGTCGGTTTTTAGCTTTAGTCTTTTCATATTGTAAGTTTTTTTTTTTGTCGTTTTTTCATTTTCACATTTTGACATTTTCTTTGTAATTTGCTAGTTTTCGTCATTTTTGATTTTGGAATATTGCGTTTGTCAATAAATTTTGTCATTTTGCTTTTTTAGTCATTTTAAAGTTGTCATTTTTTCATTTTCAATTTTTTTTTTTGTAAATTTGCTAGTTTCCCGTCATTTTGATTTTGTAAGAATGTCAGAATGTAAATTTGCATTTTGTCAGGTTGAAAGTTTTATTCTTTTTCATTTGTAAGATGTCTTTTGTCAGATTTTTTTTTTCACATTTTAAACGTTCTTTTTGTCAATTTGCTAGTTTTCATCAGTTTATTTGGAAAGAATGTTGATTGTCTTTTGCTTTTGTCAGGTTTTTTTGTTTTAGCATTTTCATATTGTAATTTTGGGCATATTGTCAGTTTTTTCATTTTCACAGTGTGTAGTTTCATTTGTAAATTTGTTTGTTTTTGTCATTTTGTTTTGGTAAGAATGTCATATTGTCAATTGCTTTTTTCGGGTTGTAACTTAGTCATTTTCTATTGAAATTTGTCTTTTTGGGCGATTTTCTTTTCCCACAGTTTGGCAGTATCTTTTTGTTAATTTGCTAGTTTTCGTCTTTTTATATTGAAATATTGTCAGGTCAAAAATTTTTGGCATTTTGTTTGTTGTGTCATTTTTAAATTGAAGTTTTCTTTTTCACATTTTCATTTGAAATTGCTACTTTTCGTCTTTTTTGATTTTGTAAAAAATGTCAGTTTGTAATTGCTTTTGCAGGTGTTATTTTTAGTCATTTTTCTATTGTAAGTTTGTCTTTTGGTTTTTTCATTTTAAATTTTGACATTTTGATTTTGGGGGTTTAATTTTGCTATTTTTTCGTAAGTTTGATATAGTAAATTGTCATTTGTCATAACTTTATCATTTTGTTTGTTTAAGTCATTTTCAAGTTGTAAATTTGCTATTTGCGTCATTTTGGTATTGAAATTTGTCAGTTTGTCAATAAATTTGTCAGTTTGCATGTTTAAAGTCTTTTTAAAATTTTATGTTTTTCATTTTCACATTTTCATTTTGTAAATTTTTGTATTTGTCGTTTTTTTTGAAAGAATGTCAGATTGCTTGCATTTTTTCAGGTTGTTAGTTTTAGTCATTTCATATTTAAGTTTGTCATTTTGTCAGATTTTTTTTTTACAGTTTGACAGTTTCATTTTGTCAATTTCTTTTTTTTCGCTTTTTGATATTTTAATATTGTCAGTTTGTCAATAACATTTTGTCAATTTGCTAGTTTTTCGTCGATTGTCTTTTGCTTTTGTCAGGTTGTTAGTTTAGTAACTTTCATATTGTGAGTTTGCATTTGTCAGTTTTCTTTTTTCACAGTTTCTTTTGTAAATTTGCTATTTTTGGTCTGTTTATATTGTATTTGTCAGTTTGTCTATAACATTTTGCATTTTGCTTGTTTAATTTTTTTTAAATTTTGTTTTTTTCATTTTCACAGTTTCTTTTTTGTCATTTGCTAGTTTTCGTCATTTGTTTTGTACGAATGCAAATGTCATTCATTTTGTCGGTTTGTAAGTTTTATTCTTTTTTCATATGTAATTTTGTCATTTTGTAGATTTACATTTTCACATTTTTGACATTTTTAAATTTTTGTAATTTCTAGTTTCGTCGTTTGATATTGTAATTTTGCATTTTGTCATTACATTTTGTCATTTTGCTTTTTTTAGTCTTTTTCAAATTCAAATTTTTTTTTCATTTTCACTGTTTTTTTTTGTAAATTTTTGCTATTTTTCGCATTTTGATATTGTAAGAATTAAATTTGTCAATTGCTTTTTGTCAGGTTTTTATTTTTCTTTTTCATATGAATTTTTGTCATTTTGTCAGTTTTTATTTTCTCATTTACATTTTTCATTTTTTTTAATTTGCTATTTTTCGTAAGTTTGATATAGGTATTTTGTCATTTTGTCAATAACTTTTTTTAAAAGTTTCTTGCTTAAGTCTTTTTAAAATTGTCAGTTTTCTTTTTCACGTTTCATTTTGTAAATTTTGCTAGTTTTCTCAGTTAATATTGTTAGAATGTCAGATTGTAATTGCATTTTTCAGGTTTTTAGTTTTGTCATTTTATATTGTAAGTTTGTCATTTTTCATTTTTCTTTTTCACATTTTTGACAGTTTCTTTTTTAAATTTTGCTAGTTTTCGATAGTTGATATTGTAATATTGTCAGTTTGTCAATAACATTTTGTCATTTTTGCTTTTTTTTAGTTTTTTAAAGTTGTTTTTTTCATTTTCACAGTTTCTTTTTTGTCAATTTGCTAGTTTGCTCATTTTTGTTTTGTAATTTTGTCATTTTTGTCAATAATTTTTTGTCTTTTTGTTTGTTTAAGTCTTTTTAAAAATTGTATTTTTTTATTTTCACTTTATTTTGTAAATTTTTGCTTTTTTTCGTCAGTTTCTTTTGTAAGAATTCAGTTGTCATTGCATTTGCCCGGGTTTGTTATTATTTTCTTTTTCTATTGTATGTTTGTCTTTTTTCCCAGTTTTCATTTTCCTTTTTGACATTAAAATTTTGCCCAATTTGCTAGTTTTCGTAGTTTGATTTGGTAAGAAGTTGATTTCAATTGCTTTTTCGGTTTTGTTAGTCTTAGTTTTTTCATATTTTAAGATTTTCATTTTGTCAGATTTTCTTTTTCCATTTTTGACAGTTTCTTTTGTTAATTTGCGTTTTCGTCATTTATATTGAATATTGTCAGTTTGTCAAAAACCCTTTTGTGTTTGCTTGTTGAGTCATTTTCAATTTTTCTTTTGTCAATTTGCATTTTTCGAAAGTTTGTATTGTAATAATGTCAGATTGTAAATTGCATTTTGTCAGGTTTTATTTTTAGTCATTTTCATTTTGTAAGTTTGCATTTTGTCATTTTTTATTTTCACAGTTTGAATTTTTGTTTTTGTTTTTTTGTAGTTTTCGTTAGTTTGATATTGTAATATTGTCGTTTTCATTAAATTTTGTCAGTTTGCTTTTTTTACATTTTAAAATTGTCAGTTTTTCTTTTTCACATTTTCTTTTTGGTAATTTGTAGTTTGCGTATTTTGATATTAAAATATTGTCTTTTGTAAAAAACATTTGTCATTTTGTTTTGATTAAGTCTTTTTAAAAATTGTATGTTTTTACTTTTACAGTTTCATTTTGTAAATTTGTATTTTTTCGTCATTTTGATTTGAAAAGAACGTCAGATTGTCAATCGCTTTTTTGTCAGGTTGTTTTTTTTGGGTCATTTTTTTCATATTGAATTTGTCATTTTGTCAGATTTACTTTTTTCACATTTTGACAGTTTCACTTTGTTAATTTGCAAATTTTTCTCAGTCTGATTTTTGTAAATTGTCATTTGTAAATTACATTTTGTCATTTGTTTGTTTATGTCTTTTTAAAATTCAAATTTTTTTTCTTTTTTCACTTTTTTCTTTTTTTAAAATTTGTTAGTTTTCGTCAGTTTGATATAGGTATATTGTCATTTTGTCAGTACCATATTGACAGTTTGCTTGTTTTTAAGCTTTTTTTCAAATTGTCAGTTTTCTTTTTTCACAGTTTTTTTTTTCATTTTGCAAATTTTCGTCAGTATGATTTTGAAAAGAATGTCAGATTGTCAATTGCTTTTGTCAGTTTTTAGCTTTGTCATTTTCATTTTGTAAGTTTGAAATTTTTTCGTTTTTTCATTTTCACTTTTTGACAGTTTCTTTTTAATTTTACTTTTTTGTCAGTTTGTTTTTGTAAAATGCAGTTTGCCTATTGCTTTTTTGTCGGGTTGATTTTATCTTTTATATTGTAATTTTTTGTCATTTTGTCAAGTTTTTTTTTTTCACAGTTTGACGTTTCTTTTTGTTTTTTTCCCTAATTTTCGTCATTGTTTTTGAAAGAATGTAAATTTCCCAAATTGCATTTTGTCGGGTTGTTGTTTAAGTCATTATCATATTGTAAGTTTCATATTTCAGATTTAATTTTCCCACAGTTTGAAGTTTCTTTTTGTAAATTTTTGCTATTTTTTCGTCTTTTTGTTTGGTAAGAATTCATATTGTCAATTGCATTTTGTGGGGTTTAAGTCTTAGTTTTTTTTCAATTGAAAAGTTTGTTTTTTTGTCAATTTTTTATTTTTTCAGTTGACAGTTTAATTTTTTTAATTTTGCTAGTTTTCCCCCCCAGTTTGTATATAATTTTGTCTTTTTGTAATAACATTTTTGGCTTTTGTTTGTTGTAGTTTTTTTAAAATTGAAATTTTTTTTCTTATCAAGTTTCTTTTTGAAATTTTTGTTTGGTTTTTCGTCATTTTGATTTTGTAAGAATTCGATTGAAATTGCATTTGTCAGGGTTACTTTAGTCTTTTTTCATATTGTAAGTTTTTTATTTTGTGTTTTTCATTTTCACATTTTGAAATTTTCATTTTAATTTTGCTTTTTTCGTCATTTTTGAATTGAAATTTGTCATTTGTCAATAACATTTTGTCAGTTTGCTTGTTTTAGTCTTTTTTCAAGTTGTCAGTTTTTCTTTTTCACTTTTTCATTTTGTAAATTTGCTATTTTTCGTCATTTGATTTTGTAAGAAATTCAGAATGAAATTGTTTTTGCAGGTTGTAAGTGTTATTCTTTTTCATATTGTAAGTAGTCATTTTGTCAGTTTTTCTTTTTCACGTTTGACAGTTACATTTTTTCAATTTTGCTAGTTTTCATCATTTTGATTTGGTAAGAATGTCTGATTGTAATTGCTTTTGTCAGGTTGTTGTCTTAGTCATTTTCATATTGTAAGTTTGTCTGTTTGTCAGTTTTTCCTTTTCACAGTTTTACAGTTTCTTTTTGTTATTTGCTAGTTTTCGTCATTTTGATATTGAAAAATATTGTCATTTGCCCCAAATTTTTTGTCTTTTTCTTTTTGTAGTCATTTTCAAATAAAAGGTTTTCATTTTCCACAGTTTCTTTTTGTCAATTTTGCTAGTTTTCGTCAGTTTGATTTTGTAAAAATTCAATTGTCATTAACATTTTTCAGTTTGCTTGTTTTAGTCTTTTAAATTTTATCATTTTTTAAATTTCACATTTTTATTTTGTAAATTTTGGCTAGTTTCGTCATTTGATTGAAATTTTTGTCAGTTTGTCAAAAACATTTTGTCAGGTTGTTCATTAAGTCTTTTTTAAAAATGTATGTTTTTCATTTCCAGTTTTTTTGTAAATTTTTGCTATTTTTTCGTCATTTGATTTTGAAGAATTCGATTGTCAATTGATTTTGTCGGGTTGTTATTTTAGTCATTTATTTTTAAGTTTGTATTTTGTCAGTTTTACTTTTTTTCCCAAAGTTAAGTTTCATTTGTTAATTTGCAAATTTCGTAGTTGATATTGTAATTTTTGCTTTTTTGTAAATTTACTTTTTTCATTTTTTGCTTGTTTATTCATTTTCAAATTCTAATTTTTCTTTTTCACTGTTTCATTTTGTTAATTTGCTGGTTTTCGTCAGTTTGATATGGGTAATTTCTTTTTGTCAGCCCCATTGACAGTTTGTTTGTTTTAGTTTTTTTTTCAAATTGTCATTTTTCTTTTTCCCAGTTTTTTTATGCAATTTGCAAATTTTTCGTCAGTTTGATTTTGAAGAATGTCAGTTTGTAAATTGCTTTTGTCGGGTTTTTAGCTTTATCATTTTCATATTGAAAGTTTAAAATTTTTTAAAAAGATTTCTTTTTCACTTTTGACAGTTTTTTTTAATTTTACTATTTTTTTGTCATTTGATTTGTCAGTTTTGCCTATTGCTTTTTGCAGGGTGTTATTTTAGTCATTTTCAATTGAAAGTTTGTTTTTTGGGGCAGTTTTTCTTATTTTCCAGTTTGAAAGTTTCATTTTGTTAATTTGCAAATTACGTAGTTTGTTTTTGAAAGAATGTAGATTGCCAATTGCTTTTTTTGGGTTTTTAGTTTAAGTCATTATCATATTGTAAGTTTTCATATTTCAGATTTAATTTTTACAGTTTGACATTTTCATTTTCAATTTGATTTTCGTCTTTTTGATTTGGAAAGAATGTCATTTGTCAGGTTTGTAAGTTTTAGTCATTTTTTTTTGTAAGTTTGTTATTTTGTCAGTTTTTTCATTTCTCATTTTGACATTTTAAATTTTTTTAATTGCTAGTTTTCGTCGTTTAAAATAGGTATATTGTAATTTTTGTCATAACATTTTGGCAGTTGCTTTTTGTATCTTTTTCAAATTAAAATTTTTTCATTTTCACGTTTCATTTTGTCAATTTGATTGTTTTCGTCTTTTGATTTGTAAGAATGTAAATTTGTAAATTGCATTTTGTCATTTAGCTTTAGTCATTTTTCATATTGAAAAGTTTGTTTTTTTGTCAATTTTTTTTTCACATTTTGACTTTTCTTTTTGAAATTTTGCTAGTTTTGTCAGTTTGATATTGAAATATTGTCAGTTTGTCAATAACTTTTTTCAGTTTGCTTGTTTTAGTCATTTTTCAAGTTGTCTTTTTTTCATTTTCACATTTTCATTTTTAATTTGCTATTTTTGCGTCTTTGGGATTTGTAATATTGTCAGTTTGAAATAACATTTTGTCAGTTTGTTTTATTAATCTTTTCAAATTGATTTTTTTTCTTTTTTCACAGTTTCATTTTGTCTTTTTGCTAGTTTTCGTCATTTTTGATTTTGAAAGAATGTCAAATGTCAATTGATTTTGCGGGTTGGGTAATTTTTTATTCTTTTTCATATTGAAAGTATGTATTTTGTCAGTTTTTTTCTTTCACAGTTTGACAGTTACTTTTGTAAATTTGCTAGTTTTCATATTTTGATTTGGAAGAATGTCTGATTGTAAATTTTGCATTTTGTCAGGTTTTATCTTGTCATTTCATATGTAATTTTGTCATTTGTCGATTTTCTTTTTCCAAAGTTTTACATTTTCATGTTGTTAATTTGTAGTTTTCGTCATTTTGATTTTGAATATTGTCATTTTGTCCATAACTTTTTGTCATTTTGTTGTTGAGTCATTTTTCAAATTTGAAAGTGTTTCTTTTTTCACATTTTCTTTTTTGTCAATTTGCTATTTTCGTCAGTTTGATATTGTAAAAATGTCAGTTTTTCAATTGCTTTTGGGTCGGGTTGTTAGTTTAAGTTATTATATTTAATTTTGTCATTTTGTCATTTTTTTCATTTTCACGTTTGACAGTTGATTTTGTAATTGCTAGTTTTCTTTTAGTTGATTTTGTAATTTTGTATTTTTTCATAACATTTTGTCGTTTGTTTGTTTTATCATTTTCAATTTATCATTTTTAAATTTCACAGTTTCATTTTGTCAATTTGCTAGTTTGCGTCAGTTTGATTGTAATTGTCTTTTTGTAAATAACTTTTTTGTCGTTTGCTTGTTTGGTTTTTTTAAATTGGTTTTTTTCTTTTTCCCACATTTCATTTTGTCAATTGCTAGTTTTCGTCAGTTTGATTTGGAAAGTTTTGTCAATTTCAACATTTTGGGGTGTTAATTTTAGCTTTTTCATATTGAAATTTTGTCTTTTGTAAATTTTTTATATTCACAGTTTGACAGAACATTTTGTCAATTTGCTATTTATCGCAGTTTGATTTGGGAAGATTGTCTGTGTTAATTGCTTTTGTCATTTTGTATTTTAGTTTTTCATTTGAAGATTGCATTTGTCAGTTTTTTCATTTTCACGTTTGACAGTTGATTTGTTAATTTGCTATTTTTTCGTTAGTTTGATATTGTAATATTGTCATTTTTGTCATTAACTTTTTTGGGGTCGTTTTGCTTGTTTTAGTTTTTTTAAAAGTTATCATTTTTTTAATTCACAGTTTCTTTTTGCTTTTGCTGTTTGCGTCATTTTTGATATTGAAATTTGTCATTTTTGTCATAACATTTTGCATTTGTTTGTTTTAAGCTTTTTCAAATTGGTATGTTTTTTATTTTCACATTTTCATTTGTCAATATGCTATTTTGTCATTTTTTTTGTAAGAATGTCAGTTTTGTAAATTGATTTTGTCAGGTTGTTAGTTTTATTCATTTTCTTTTTGGTTATTTTGCATTTGTCAGATTTTCTTTTCACAGTTTGACATTTCTTTTGTCAATTTGCTAGTTTACGTCAGTTTGATTGGAAAGAATGTTGTTTGTAAATTGCATTTTGCGTTGTTAGTTTTAGTCTTTTCATATTGAAATTTTGTCATTTTGTCAGTTTTTCAGTTTCACATTTTTCTTTTGAAAATTTGCTGTTTCGTCATTTTTGATATTGAAATTGTCAGTTTGTCAATAACATTTTTCAGTTTGCTTTTAAGGTTTTTTTTTTTTTCAAATTGGATGTTTTTCTTTTTTAAAATTTTCTTTTGTCAATTTGCTAGTTTTCGCTTTTTGTTTTGGAAGATTGTCAGTTTGTCAAGCATTTTGTCAGGTTTTTAAATTTTTTACCTTTTTCTATTGTAAGTTGTCTTTTTTGTAAAATTTTTTTTTCACGTTTGACAGATACTTTTGTAAATTTCTAGTTTTGTCATTTTTGT
>JAMZAV010007032.1:0-33810 GCA_024449915.1 Sweltsa coloradensis | reverse complement strand
AAAACCCAAAATATTTTTTTATCATTTTTAGATCCATATTTTATTTGTAAAAAACGAGGAACAATCTCAACATCAATCAGTTAACCCAAAAATATTTTTTCAGAAAAAAGAAGCCACGTGAATGGAGTTCTTACGAGGCAGACGTTGCAACTATGGTGCTCAGACTCGTTTTTAAATATTGATTTCAAAACAGTGTCCCCACCACCAAGCACTCGGCGCTGGTTTGACGAATCAAGTGTGTGTGGGGGGGGGGGGGGGGAAGAGACAATGTGTGAACATTTTTAAAAAGGGTAACTCATCCGACGATAAAGCTACCCCAATGGAAGCTCAGACAAAACGAAACGAAGATGATAAATTTTAACTTTTGCTACCGGCCCAATACAATAATATTTTTTGTCATGAGAGCGTATATACAGTGGAATTCATATTTTATGTGCTTTATACATATCCCAGTTGCACAATAATTGCTGTGCGGTCATGCAGATGCGAGAGCAATAAGAACCAGAGCATGAGAGCTCGCCCCCCCCCCCCAATCAATATGAGAAACAGAAACAACATATTGTGAGTCCACCCTCTCATAGTTCGAGAACACATCTTGCATTTGAAGCGAAGTGAAACACAATGAAATATAATTTCGTAATAATCCTCCTATCCAGGGGCAACTTGCCTCTCTTCCAGTAAGTACCGATAGTAATAGTATCGTGTAGGGAGTATAGTTGTGATGACCAAGAAATAAACTTTCTTGCAGTCAGGATTGGCGATGGCGAGTACCGGACGATCGCGGGACGTTGGCTTGGGCAACCCCATCTATCAGTGAAATTAAAACCAGCCAATCGCAGGTCGCTCCAGTGGTAAGTGGTAACTAGCTGACGAGCACGTAGTCGTGTCGTTACGAACCGAGCTAATTGCATAATATAATCCGTTCTATCTTTAGAATGAGAATAAACCGGCTAACTCGGCCGCGCGAACCAGTCTGTGGTTCCGATACCGGAATTCATGGTTTCGACTCCCAAACATAATGGAGGGTGTCGTATCGGGGGCCCAGCAGGGGGGATAACGTCGACCACCTCGATTGTACGGGCATATATTTAACTCCATGGTACAGGCCTAGGAGGAGCACAGAAAGTACACTACACACGAGGTGGTCGACGTTGTTCCAGTCGACGCTATTCAGGCGACCCCCCGCGGAATAACGTCGACTAACGAGTCGACTAGCCAAGCAGACTCATGCAAAGTCGATGCACCTTAAGTCTGAAAACAATTTTTTTTAATTTCAAAGAGGTGTTTGTATTTTTTTTTGTAAATGTTCAAGTAAAGTTAGGGATGCACATCAATACTTATTTCATTATCCATTATCGAAATGGTAATGTCATTATCAAATTGATATTATCAATAATATTGATATAGGTAACAAATAACAAATTTAAGCCCGTTCCAATATAGATGGAATTTCAAATGTGGTAAATAAAATTCAAAACAAAACAATCTCATGTCACTCGCTGCCTTGTCCTGTCTGTGTTGTTTCTGTTTTTGCCTCCCACTGTCGGCTAAGTTTGCTCCCAAACATAAATCTCGAGTAATGGTCAGTTCACATAAAGTCGTAGTCGTAGTCGTAGTCCTAGTCCTAGTCGTAAGAAGCAGATGAAACATATGAAACACATGTTATTGTTCACACACGGTCATAAGGTTTAGTTTTATGGTTTAGTCGTAGTCGTAGTCATAACAAAGCTGAAAATGTTCATCTTTCTTTTGAATAAACAACAAATTCTTACGACTAGCGAATCAGAGATCGAAACATCACTTGCAACAAAGCAAACAACAAAACAACAAACCATGAACACTACTAAACCTTACGACTAGGACCAAACCATACGACTACGACTAAACCTTACGACTTTATATGAACTGGGCATAAGACACCTTGTGACCTATCTCGCCACAAGCGGGTAATACGAATTACGTGTTACGGGTCATTTTCAATCAATTATTGATATTTCAATTATCGATAACTTTTAATAATTGATGATCAAGATTTTATCCAATATTGATTATCGATAGATAATACACATAACAAAAACTTGTAGAAATACAGCCAAACCTTACACACTCAAAAGGAATGAGATCTAAAAAAAGGGCCAAGCTCATCTACCCTTCCACATTTGCGCATTCTTAATTCATAAACGTACAGTGTCCCATAACAGCATCCTCGAAAAGCTTGGCAAAATAGAATTTGCGATTATTAATTTAAACGTAATAGTTTATCCAAGTTCTTTTTTCTAATTAATTTAAACGTAAACATGCAAATCTATTTTGCCAACCTTTTAAAGGATGTTGTTATGGGACACTGTACGTTTATGAATTAAGAATGCGCAAATGTGGAAGGGTAGATGAGCATGGCTCATTTTTTAGATCTCATTTTTTTTAGTGTGTAAGATTTGGCTGTATTTCTACAAGTTTTTGTTATGTGTGTGATCTCATTACTTTTTCAAGTTCCATTGCAAAATTATTTGTTAAAATATAATAATTTTATCAAAGTTGATTTAATTTCTATGGTATTTGCAATAACAATAGGATGTAAAATATCTAGACCCGGATTCATGTACATCCTGGGTATAGGCTAGGTGGTATAACCATGGTATAACGACGGTATAAGGACTGGTTATCTAGGCAACTCACATCCAATTAAAACTTTCCCATGTAACAACAAACGCACAACTAATGTTATTTTACACCTATTTCACTGCATCCACAGCCATGTAAATCATCAGATAATCAAAAGAATATTGAAAATTTTCACCATCTTTTGTTTTACATTTTCATTAAAAGTGACAGGAAATTGCGTGAGTTTATTAATTGAAAAGAAAAGGCTTATTATTGCCGTAAATTTTGGAATAGCCTAGGACTATCATACCATTGTTTATCTGCATTAGGCTTTTAGTGATCAAAACTAGTTATTTGTACGGGATTTGTGTCAGAACAAGGATGTGCTGGCCTAGGGTTGGCTAAGAAAGGCCTAGGGCTTGTCAAACATGTAGTGTAAGTATTTATTTATCTAGTCCTATAGCCTAATGGAACTTTAGACCTACACTGTTGTATTTTAAATAATTTTCTACATCTGGGCCTAGGCCAGGGATGGTTTCTGATTTGTTTTATGAGAGTATAATGACAACTTTTCTCGTTTCACACATAGAAGCAAAATTTAAAATGTCCATCATTTGTTTACGTATCGCACTTTCCCGCCTAACTCTGCTTATACCGTCAACAAGTGTCAAGTAACTATAGTTACTTGTTGATTGTATGCCTAGTGTATAAGGCTTATTTAAAACCTTTATTTGGAAGCCTTCCAGTAAACTTTTTCAACTTTTTTTTTCAAAAGAGACTATATTACTATAACCTTAATGTCCATGTAAAATATGAACATTGTAGCCCCACCCGTCTGGTCAGAATCGCGGGCCGATTGAAACTGACGAATTAGATGTTAGCAGTAGCAGTAGCTAACATCCTTAAAGTGATTTTGAGCATGTTTCAAGCCATTTTTTCACTAAGAAGGAATGGTCGTACCCCAATAAAATTTGGCATGTGTTGTCAGGTACCTAAATCCCCTCGATTGTGATAGTTTTCAAGTTCACATCACGTTACATGACGGCTGGGTAACACCTCGAAATCACCCCAACTCTGCTTGGTGTATAAGGTGCTTGAGTGTGTAGCGCACCGCGGCTTGGCTGCGGCGCCCTAACGGGCACCTAGATCGATTATACTGTGCATCCCTAAGTAAAGTTATGTTTTATTGTAAATTCATCTAATTCCAAAATGGTGACATTATCATACAAAATACATCTCGCAGATATCACCGTCGGCAGGGCTCGAATTTAACGCTCGCCCGAGGCGAGTGTATTGTTGCGCGGGCGAGTAACTTTTGGAAATCACTCTCCTGGCGGGCGAGTGATTTTTTTTGGTGAGCCGTAACATAAATTGCGTACATTACGTTTCAAACTACGCGGTCAACAAATATGTGGCGGTATTTACAAGGAGTTGATAACCCAAACAAGAAACAGAAACCTAATCCTACGGCAGACAATGCAAAATATGAGAATAATCGTGTGCGCTTTTTTCATTTTTTCAAGAACGCTGGCTAACAGAACACACGTGGCTACGTTTTGACCAACAACTTAATTCGATGTTTTGTTCTGTTTGTGAGATATCTAACGTAGGAGATAAATACGGTCCATTTGTAAAGGGTAGCCAAATATTACGTAATTAATTATTATTACGAAATTACGTATTTAAGTTATAGTGGTACTATAGTAGCGTTGAGTGAGTCACTCAACGATAGTAGTGGTTTGGAGTAGGAATACGGACTAGTGTTTTTAATTTCGAACTAGT
The DNA here is from genome assembly GCA_024449915.1 of Sweltsa coloradensis. NCBI lineage: Eukaryota > Metazoa > Arthropoda > Insecta > Plecoptera > Chloroperlidae > Sweltsa > Sweltsa coloradensis. The sequence goes on along the minus strand of JAMZAV010007032.1, from coordinate 29,427 downwards.
AAATTTACAAGAACACTCGCCCGGACGGCGAGTGCTAAATATTTTAAAATTTGAGCCCTGACCGTCGGTAAAGAACAGGGAAATACCTATGCCCTGGGACCGACAGTGTTGGCTCGGGCGCTTAGCGCTCGACTCTGATTCGGGAGGTCCCGGGTTTGAATCCCGCCGAGACCGGCAATCCTGACTGAAGGTTTTTTCCAAGGTTTTCCTCAGTCGTTAAGGCGAATGCAAAGGATTGAGTCCTCTTAAATAGCCCTCGGACATCCCTTCACAATTTCCTATCCGCACATACCTAGTTCTCCTGAAGAGGGGCTAATTGCACCCTATAACAGGTTTCCCACAATATATATATATATTTTTTTAATTATGCCCTGTGATAAAATGAAGAGAATTTAAAATATAAATTCTATTTGTTGTTTTGCTTGAGCAGCATTTCATAATTGCATGCTGGAGTTACAGTCAATGAATTGTGGAAATAATGTAATATTGAAGTTAAAGGCAAATAGTCAAATATGGCTACATTAGGTTTTAATACCATTTAAGGTTTATTTCAAATTTTTGGTGATATTTAGGTTCTATTGCTTTTTGTGATAAACAAAAGCCTAGCCTCGGGTAATGTTCAATTAAAATTTAAATAAGGCATAAAACTATTGCCATGGGCATCCGCAGAATTTTTCACAAGGGGGGACAAAGCCGGAGCCAAGTAGGCCTTAGTTAAATTTTTAAATTACAAATTACTTCAAACAGCTTTTCAATAAAAGCAAAACAATATAGGATGCATGCCCTAATCGTCACAAATAACGTGACACATACAATTTGTGTTAGGTGCTGAAGATGCCAAATCTGTGGTCACATTAATTGTCTGAAGACTATGCTATGCGCTGCGGAAGGCTAGGCCTATACCTACTTTATTGTGTGTATAAAGGTTGATTGATTGATTGGATATTGCTTAACGTCTCATATTTATGCAACTTGGCTAATCGAGACGAAGGGAGGGACGTAAGGGATGACGTGGGGGGACAAGGGGTGGACAGGCCTGTGCTGGTCAGAACCAGCCACAAGCGTATGGGGAGGGCAGGGGTTCCCCCATGTCATGGTCGTCTCCGTCTGTGTCATCATCCGTCCGTGTTGTCATTGTCGTCGCCGTCGGGGAGGTAGTCAAAGGGAGGGGAAAGTTCCCAAACGACGACCCAGAGCTCGCCATTAGTTTCAGGGAGAAGATCTCCCTAATCACGGGCCAAACCACAAGAAGGTTGCGAGTTGGAATTTGATGGCCCGTGTATAAAGGTAGGATTTGCACATGCTTATTGCAAATTAATTTAATATTGCAATCTTTCTTATTATGTCAAGGGCTGCTATCGCCAAAGGCAATTTATTTTGCAAATTTGCCGCTTTAGAAAGTTCCAAAACACATTTTATGAGCTAAAATTACATAATACTGCGGAGCCAATTGCTTACTATTTCAGTGAAAAGTATTTTTTGTTTATATATTTCAGTCATTTTGAATAAAATATCGAAACTACATAACAATGTAGTCTTTTAAGTCTCTCTGGAGAAATGCCGCCCGATTGTTGTACGAGTTTTCATGCCCAACACTAGAAAAAAACTAAAATAATATTCTGGTTGGTGGCAAAATCTTGGCAATATGAGAAGTTGAAAATGGCAATGGTGAATGGAGACTTTGCAAGGGGGGAGCGGCTGCCCCCTTGCCCCCCCCCCCGTGGATGCCCATGACTATTGCATCATGAAAGTTGGGGGAAGATACATAATTTGTATACAATTTCAAACATTTATTTATTTAATCACTATTCTATTGTTATGAAAACTTATATTTAAAGCAATGATTGAGAAACAGTGTACTGTATCCGGTCACATCAATATGTAAAGCCAATGGATCTGGGAGCTTCTTCATGATTATTGTTACTAGGAAACTGATTCACTTTTGTTTAACTTTGTAAATATTCATTTAATAACAATTTCTAGTGTGGGCTGAATATTTTTGTTGCATCTAGTACGTATTGTAAATAAACAACAAGTGACTCATTCTACATTGCACAAAATGGACTAATTGTCAACACACGTTATAAATATAACATTGTGTATTGACATACAGTCTGTACAAATGAAGACAGCGATGGGGCATTGTGTTGACGAAATGACAACAATGTCACATTGTGGTATAAGAAGATTGTGACATGAGTTAATCACCGCCGTAGCCAGGGGTTGGTAACCCGGGTAAAAAATCTGCAGTAGACCATTTTGAATTGATAATACTACTGTTCATGTTATTAACTACAAATTAAATGCACTAAGATTTAGTTGCTTTTGCTACGCACGCCGACGAATGTGTACAATAATATCAAAGGTTAGAGTTATACCCTATTGGTCCGGTGGTGGTGGTGGCGAAGGGTGGGTGGGTTTGAGGGGGAGGGGAGAAACGGGACTGTGGTGCCTACAGCGAGGTCTGTCTCGACACGTCTCTTGTAGATATAATAGACCCCCTCTGTTTGACCAATGCAATTATCCATGCCTAAACGATTTGTGGCTACCAAACACGATTTCATCTCGAATTCCAAGAAATAGTCAATCCATTTGGTGACGAGATGGCAACATTTTTGTGTTCTACGAGTACAATACAACCCATAACCCTGTCTTTCCGTTCATGCAAGTTCAGTGTGGTTCCAACTTCTGAATGTAGAAGAGTGAGAGCAGTGCAGTGAGCGATCGAGTGATTGGTTTACTAATGTGTGTTGTGTTTGGGGTTGTTTTCGAGTTTTGTGATAGAATGACGACTTAATAGTTTTACAACAATTTACTTTTGATTTCTTGAACGTTCTGCGACGTTGGGACTCAACAGGACACAGGCGGATAGCCTTAGCATTTCAGAAAGCTGATTGACATGCGCGTAACTGTAAATGAACAATTATTTATATAGAATAGAGTATACACTAGAAGAATGAATCCTCTACATAATTTGATTGAATGATTGTGTCAAATAAAAAAAAATTTGACGATACGTTAATATGCCATCATTGGACTACTTTCTAGTCATTACTCATTAATAATGAAAGTTTAAAATGTCTTTGTACAAATGAAGAAATCCAATGTAAAATCATAGAATATTATAATAAAAATTACAAAGTTTGCAATCACAATTCACAACAATCTCACTAGTCACCAGGAACGAAATGTTATAAAAAAACATGCCTGATACTCGTTAAAACACTCCAATCACACTCTAAGAATCGAAAAAATTTCCGGGGCTGTGCGCCCCGGACCCACATTGGCTGGGGGACATCCCCCTCAGACCCCCCATTGTATTTTATCTAATCATACCCGGGTAATTTTTACACCCTAGCTACGGCCCTGGAGTTAATGAACACAAGCTAAGGACACAAAATGATAGTACAATTACGTTTCATTTTTGATAGTGATGTAAAATAGTTCTGCAACATTGATTAGGCCTACTTACTTGTTCACGAACTTTTGTTTCACTTGATTGACAATAAATAATTTTAAAAATGAAATGGAGTCAGTCGTGTCCGCAAAGAGTATTTAGTGTTTAAAAACTCTTTCACGTGCCCCCTGGCTTATGCGAAACGACTGACAACAAGGATGCCTGCGCTTGATAACCGGATAGATAGGTCTAATAGGAAGATGGTTAGAACAAAATGCCCCTCTAGGGGCAATAAATGTACATTCTTATTCTGGAACGCTGGTGGAATCACCTACGATAAGTATGTTGAATAATAAAGTAATTGCTGAAAGCAGCATATGTAAGCTCTGATAATGGAACACAGAACAGACATCTTGTTGGAATGATCTTCTTATTCTTATCTAACTACAATTGTTAAGTTGGTATTACTACTAGTTGGTACGACAACAGTATTTATCTGTATTGTGTTGGCAACACTGTATACTTGTCGGCGTCCCTTCCGTTGTGAATAAACATGGTTGATGCAAACTGTAGTTGCTTTATCTTTTAAAACAAGCGCAAAACTGAATAAATCCAATAGGTTATGGGACCAGGACGTGTTTTAAAGTGAAGTAAAAATTACATTGAAGGTAGGCCTAGCCTAGTTTGTAATGGCCTAGGGCCTAGGACCTAGTTCGACCGACGGGTAAGTCAGAATTCTTTCTTCATTCATTCAGTGGTGGTCTGTGAGTGATAGTAGGCCTACACACGATGGCAGACAAATTCCTGCATTTGGAAAGACTGAATGGTAGTTCGAATTTTGCTACTTGGAAATTTGCAATGGAAATGTACCTACGTCACGAAAAGTTGTGGACTGCTGTCAAGCCTATAAAGAAAGATGATGGCACGTTCGAAGCTGTAGACGAGGATACAGATGAAAGGGCAAGAACCAAGATTAACCTGAGCCTACATCCATCTTGCTATGTACATGTAAGAAGTTGTACAACAGCAAAGACTACGTGGGAGAGCCTTGTGAAAGCTTTCGAGGATACGGGTCTAATGAGAAGGTTAGGACTATTAAGAGGTTTATTCAGCATGAAAGCAGATCAATTTCAGTCAATGGAGGAATATGTAAACAAGGTTATGTCTCTCAGTTTGCAGTTGACAGACATAGGTTATCCTATGGATGACGAATTCCTTGCTGTAATTCTGTTGAGTGGTTTGCCGAGTAGTTATGACCCGCTAGTTATGACTTTGGAGGTTAGTTCTGAAAAACTTACAAGTGATCAAGTAAAAACCAAATTGCTTCATGAGAATTCCAGAAGAGTTAGTGATGAAAAGGGGACAGCGGCTTTGTACACTTCAAAGGGTGGCAACTATAAAAAGAAACCTGGACAGAAGAAATTTCTGTTCAGATGTTTTAGATGTCACGAAGAGGGGCACAAGTCATCGGAATGTTCCAAGAAACTTGACAAAGAATCTAACGAGGCTCATGGAAACAAGGTTGGTGGATCTCAAGATAAGAAGCAGAAGGCAGCTCCAGAGAAAAAAGGTCTAACTGCATGGAATATGTTCTCAGCACTATCGGTAAAAGTAGAATCATGAGCATGGCTTCTTGATTCGGGAGCGACAGCTACGATGACGCCTCACGCAGATTGGATGCAGAATCGTTCGTGGTGTTCTCCAGCAGAAGTTACCGTGGCAAACGGTGGTACTACTCAAAGTGGTGATATCGGTGAAGTTGAGATTAAAACTGGCAAATGTGTCGGAACACAAAAAATTAACTAAAGTTGTGCATGTTCCAAACCTGTCTGCGAATTTAGTTTCTGTTAGCAGTGTGACATCTAATGGTTGATTTGGGTATTTGGATCTGATGGTGCTCATATGTACCGTGAAACTGATTTTCTGGTGAAAGGAGATGTATTGGCCACTGCCACACAAAGACAAGGGCTGTATCACCTAGATGTAGAGTCATATGTGGTTCCTAAGGAGTCTGGTCAGTCGGTGATTCCGAGTCCTAAGGTAGAACAGGAACAACATATGCCTACAGTTAGTCATCAGGCTCATTTCACAATGAACACACAGGAACTATGGCATAGGAGACTGGGACATCTCAACAAAGTTAGCATGGATCTACTGAAAGAAGGTATGGCTGAAGGTGTTAATTTTACTGGAAGTAAGGACACTAAACCTTGTGAAGCATGTGTGATGGGCAAACAGCATAGAGTTCCCAATAAAGACAAGGGTAAAAGAGCGACAAAAATTCTAGAATTAGTCCACTCTGATTTATGTGGGCCAAGTGTGCCATCACTGTCTGGTGCAAAGTACTTTATGACTCTGATTGATGACTTTAGTAGAAAGACGTTTGTTTATTTTCTTGCTAGCAAGAGTGATGTTTATACAGTATTTAAACAATGGAAAGTCTTGGTAGAGAATCAAACGGGTGAGAGAAATTGAAGTCTCTGCGAAGTGACAATGGCACCGAGTACATCAACCAAGATATGCATCAGTTGCTTGCTTGCAGTGGAATCGTGCACCAAACCAGCATTCCAAGGTCACCGGAACAAAATGGAGTGGCGGAACGAGCGAACCGCACTATAGTGGAGAAAGCTCGAGCTCTGCTCAGTGATGCTGGACTGAGTAGGTGTTACTGGGCAGAAGCGGTGAGTGTTATTGTCTATCTAAAGAATCGGTCACCAACCAGAGCAGTAGAGGGGAAACTACCAGAAGAGGTATGGATGGGAGATAAAGTGGACCTTAGACACCTGCGAGTATTTGGCTGTGCTGCCTACATGCACATTCCTAAGGAGCTGAGGACAAAATGGGATCCGAAAAGCAAGGAAATGGTCATGGTAGGATACTGCACCGAATCTAAGGGCTATCGTCTTATAGACCCCAAGAATCCCCAGAGAATTGAAAAAGCACGTGACGTAATTTTTCATGAAGATATTTTTCCTGCTAAAAGACATCATTCGGAGGATGTTGCTACTACTGATAAACCTGACAATCAAGTGTGGGAACTTAACGATGTTTTGTCGGAAACAGAAGTGAATGACCACGAATCAGATGGCCAGCCAGAGCTACAAGACGGAGATTCAGAAGATGATATTTCTATGGAAGAAGATCCAGAGCAGCCAGCTGCTATGGAGCAAGAAAGAAGATATCCAGTCAGAAATAAGCGTCCCAAGGAATTTCCAGAATTCATACTCTACCAGGCTACACGCGAGGAGGGCGAGCCTGAAACTGTACGAGAGGCCTTGGCTGCAGATGATCGAGAGAAGTGGAAGCATGCCATGGAGAACGAAATAGATTCTTTAGTGAGAAATAAAACATGGGAACTTGTAGATTTACCTGATAATCAGAAGCCAGTTGATTGTAAATGGATTTTTAAGATTAAGAAGGACTCTAGTGGTATTTCAACATACAAAGCCCGCCTAGTCGCAAGGGGTTTTTCTCAAAGGTATGGCATAAATTACAGTGATACTTTCTCTCCTGTTGTTAGGTACGGCTCAATCAGAATGTTACTTGCTTTGTCAGTTGAACTAAATCTATTAATAGGTCACCTTGATATAACAACAGCCTTTTTAAATAGTGATTTGAAAGAAGTTGTTTACATGAAACAGCCGGAAGGACTGGAATCGGTGAAAGGTAAAGTCTGTCTTTTGAAGAAAGCTTTGTATGGTCTTAAGCAAGCGAGTAGAGCTTGGTATGACAAAATTAATTTAGTACTGCTTGAAATGGGTTTAAAAAGATCTGATTTTGAACCATGTATATATTTTAAGTTCGAAAATGGGTGTATTTTCATAATCGCCTTGTACGTAGATGATTTTTTTGTCTTTAGCAATGATGAAAAATACAAATCGGAAGTAACAATGAAAGATCTTGGAGAGGCAAAATGTGTGCTGGGTATGAGGATCAGAAGGCAAAATGGGGAATTATGTTTAGACCAAAAATCTTATATTGAAAAAACTCTTGAAAGATTTTTAATGACTAATTGTAAACCTTTGAACACTCCAATGGAGGTAGGGTTAAAATTGTCCAGGGCTGAATACCCAGATCCTTCATTGCCTTATCAGGAACTGATAGGTTCATTAATGCGTCTTGCAGTAATCAGCAGACCAGATATTGCACACACAGTAAGTGTGCTCAGCCAATTCAATAATTGCTATGATGAATCTCATTGGGTATGTGCTAAACGGGTCCTAAGATATTTACAAAAAAAACAAAGGATTTGTGTCTTGTATACAAGAAAAACAGGTGTTAAACTTGAAGGATTTGCTGATGCAGATTGGGGAAATTGTTCTTTGGATAGAAAATCTTTTACTGGATTTGTTTTTGTACTTGGAGGATGTGTAATCTCTTGGGAAAGCAGAAAGCAAAAAACCATTGCTCTCTCAAGCACAGAATCAGAATATATGGCTTTAACTCAATGTGCAAAAGAAGCAATTTTTCTTAAAAATTGTGTTGAATGAGTTGAATTTTGCAAATAAACAGAATGCTATAACTTTGTATAATGATAATCAGTCTGCACATAAACTGGCGGAAAATCAAATGTATCATAACAGGTCAAAACATATTGATATAAGACATCATTTTATTAGGGAGTGCGTTACCAATAAGATTATTGATCTAAAATATTTGTCAACAGAAAATATGTTTGCAGATGTACTCACTAAGAGTTTGCATGGTCCAAATCATGTAAAGTGTGTAAAGGGTTTAGGTATGATGTACAAATAATCACAAAAATGGTTAATTTTTCTTAACTTTATTGACCAACTGATCATGTATCTAGATTAAGGGCGAGTGTTGGAATGATCTTCTTTTTCTTATCTAACTACAATTGTTAAGTTGGTATTACTACTAGTTGGTACGACAACAGTATTTATCTGTATTGTGTTGGCAACACTGTATACTTGTCGGCGTCCCTTCCGTTGTGAATAAACATGGTTGATGCAAACTGTAGTTGCTTTATCTTTTAAAACAAGCGCAAAACTGAATAAATCCAATACATCTATTTAGATGCGCTACACTGAAAGGACTTTATGAAGAAATGCAAGAGGTAGGCCTATGGAAAGGAAGGAACAGGAGTCCTATCTTTACTGGTTGTCAAGACACATGATGACATAGATATGTCAATGTGGGCATAAGAGAAGAAGAAGAAGAAGCTTAACGTCTCGTATCAATGCACTAAGGCTATTTGAGACGATGAGTGGTGATAGATGAGGATGAAGTATGAATATAAGGGAAGAGGGAAAACCTGGTACCGGCACGTAGCCTACTTCTTTCGAAAAGTACCAAGGGGACCAACTGCTTTACGTCCTATCCGAAAGGACGGTGTAACCTTGACATATAGGTTACTCCTCTAACCCGGACTGCCGAGCATACGTCGAGGAGAACGAAGCCATTACACTAGCTCTTGAACCCTCTATCTGCTCTATCTAACCAGCGGTATACATATGTCTCAGGGCAGAGCGTTCACCCACTCTACCCCTGACCACATCCCAAGGTTGCTTAACTTTGGTGTTCGAATGGGAGCCAGCTAAACGACCTCGGCTAAACAGCTGGCAAGTGTGGCTAATTAGGTGAATGATCCAGATAGAGGCCTATCCTCAGTCAAATGTCAGGTTGTGACAGTAAGTAAGATGCACCACTTTGCTGTTTTGCGATAAGGGTCCAATAACATTAAACCCTGAAAATACGAGATGTAGCATATGCCTTACATAAATATAAAGGTAGCAAAACAGTAGAATGCGAGTATTTCAAAACAAGTAGTGGAACTTGTAGCATGATACTGATTATAAGTAGCAACCTGAAGACTGCATATTTCATCAAAATTTCCAGCACTCATATTATTACCCATTCCTTATTTTATGCCCTGTAGTGTACCACATAACACGTGCGAGCTACTGGCTACACCAATCACTGTGTTGCCGGTTCGAGGTAAGACGAGACACAGTCGTCGTGGCCCGTGTGAGACGGCACTTATTCATTATAGTAATAAGCATAGTAGTAAATAATGCAACTCACCAAGCCTCCGCTGACGAGTAGACGCCTTGCATACTGGAGGAGACAGCAGAGTTCATCGAAGCCGGGTACAGCAGCTCGGATGGAATCTGAGAGAAACGGATACAAAACGCAACTCGTTATTTAACCAATTCAAATAATAATGTCAAGTTGTAATTTTGTGTCATGTGTCCAAATAATAATCAGCATGAAGTTTCAATCTGTGGATGGCTTTGGAACCAATATTAGTTTCCTTTTCTTTTATATCTCTATTAATGTGGTACCGTATAAGTTAATATACTATACAGTACGTATATTCCAATCTTGGACAAGCACATACAATTTTTCCTACTAAAATTTATAGGAAATTTTCAGGTTAACAATTCTTATGACTGTGTAATTTTGGAAGTAAATTATTAATGGTAGGTAATCAAGATTTGTAAAATTTAAAACATCATCTATGTTTGAAAATGTGTGCAACTGCATATTATTTCATTTCCACTCTATAATATAACTTTTGTTTCTCGTTTGCTCTTTGCTAAACAATAAACGTACAAAAATGAATAATAAATTGATAAAAAAGTTTCTTACCCTGAATATCAGCATTATATAAAAATAAGTTAATTAACATTTCTGTTTAATTCTAACTAGTGGTTAAGTCCCCACAGATGCTTTGGGTATAAGACTCAATGTGAAATTTCTATTTCAAATAGTTTAAATTTTAAATTACAAATTTTTGCATTCAAACTGTGATTTTTATGGTTCCCTGGACTTAAAAGATGGTCCATTAAAGGGGGACTATTGCACTATTGTTTACAATAAGAATTGAAAAAAACTTAATTAGGATACATATTTTTCAGTTTACTTTTTTAGAATCCTTGACCACGGCTTCGGCTTCCTTATTGTTATCCATCTTCAAAGATTCACAAATGACAACACTAAACTATAAGAAGTTAAGATATAACAAATAATGAAATGTGTAAGTGCACCACTAGATGTCAACAGTATTGGAGAGATCACACTGAACTGAGGATCTAAAGGCGATGACGTGTACTGACAGTATTACGCACAATCTGAACACTGATACAGTAGCAGTAACCACTTTGATTGTGAAAACAATTTTTGCTAATCAACAACATTGTCATTAAATACATACTAATTTGGTGGCTGTACTCTAAAGGGCATAATATAGAACTTTAGAACTTGCTCGTCAGTTGATTATTGCAATACATATTGGTTTAAGTTATACCAAATAACAATAAATAATAGTGTCCAAGGTCATGTTCCAATTAGGTCTGTCTACAGGATATTGAAATCTAGTTTCTGAATATTGTTGAACCAAGCTGTTGTTTCATCTCATGTTATATTTATTAACATTATATCAGCTTTTGTAGTAAGTTGTTGAGGTAGGCAAAGGTGGCCAAATGACATGAATAAATATTATATGATAGCAAGATGTGGCATGGGGAGTCCTATAAAGCACTGTTCTTTTAACGTTTTTATTTTATAATAGTTTTTAAATACAATTTGGAAGAAGAAGAGAAGAAGATTTGGTTAAATAGGCATTGGTAGGAGAAACCATTGTAGAGTGAATATTGTGTACTGTAATTAAAATAGCTTATTTACAGTTATAAACAGGGCTCGAATTTTAAAATATTTAGTACTCGCCCTCTGGGCGAGTGCTCTTGTAAATTTACTAGTCCAAAATTAAAAACACTAGTCCGTATTCCTACTCCAAACCACTAATAGTACTACTTTAACTTAAATACGTAATTTCATTTTACAACTTACCAACATAAATACTCGAAATCACTCGCCCGGGCGAGTGATTTCCAAAAGTTACTCGACCGCGCAACAATACACTCGCCTCGGGTGACCGGGCGAGCATTAAATTCGAGCCCTGGTTACAAAATAATGAATTTGAGTAGCTCTTCAGCAACTAGAAAGCATTATATTAGGGCTGGGCTATGACACATTATTAAATATCGATATCAGTGTAACATTTCAATATTGATGTTCAATATTGTGCAAAAAAAAAATTATCAAAGTAAAGGCCTAGTATTGAGAATGTGTGGCAAAAAAAGTGTTTGCAGGATATTGCCAAAAATAAATGCCGATCAATGTTTACGTTCTCACACTCACGTTGAACGACCTTCCTATTTGTAAATGTTAGGGCGGACTTACTATAGGCTACCCGGCACTTCCACCATAATTAAGCACGTGACCCAAAGTTTGAAGAAATAGATCAATTTTTCTTATGTATTTACATAATAAAAGGTGTACACTGTACACATATGAAAATTCCCCAAAACTCCTATCTTCGTTCTAGTTTTTGAAGTTTTTTAAAAAAATTATATTTTTTCTTTATTTTGATATGGAATTCATTCAAATATTGATATAGATATAAAAAAAAATACTCCCATATATCGATATTGTATTGAAATATTTATTTATTTGCCCAGCCCTAGCTACATTAAATATTAAACATGTATACATTAAATATGTGAGGGATGTTCTGGTCACATTTTTAAGTTGATCCAACAAACTCATTCTGTAGGAATGTAAAGTAGCAAATCTTGACTTAAATAAGAACACATGAAATACGTAAATAAATAAATAAATTGTATTTAGAGTCTACCCACTCAGTTATAAAACTGATTTTCAGTGGGGGACAGTAGATCAAAGCGACCAAGCCAACCCTGTAGGCCCCGACGCAATCAACGAGTGAGCAAAAACCAACCAAAGATCAAAATTTTTTTAAACAGGAAATATAGCAATCAGTGGTATGGACAGTTCGAACACCCGCGGATCAACGCCAGAATCAACAAGGCCGATTCAGAACAACCTTGAATTTATTATGTGCCTCATTGCTAGGACGGCTCCAAAGTCACCGTTTGCAAATTCCCAAGACAAGAACTGATGGACTTGAGTCCAAATCACAAGTTAAAAACTTCTGGACTATGGCGGTGAATGGACCCCTGTACCTTCTGCAATGGAAGCAGATACGCTAACCACAAGACCAACGAGCCATTTAACATTTACTTGAACTGCACTCCTGCTGTTGGTTGCCACTACAGTATTGAACAAGCTTCTGCATACAACAGTGAGTACTACTAATTAATAATGTCATCTTATCAGCACTTCTAATTGCAGTAAAGGACGGCATCCCTGCAAAAAGTTGGGGGATACATCTGAATGCACTGATGGTAGAAATCAAAAGTTATTGAAATTTGAGCCTGCTTACAGATATTGACCCTTAGCAGAACACAAAACATTATTTTTGTGAACAGTTATGGTTTTTCAAGTGGAGGTTGACTTCAATGACATCTCTGTACTTAATGAGTGGATGCCAATGGAAAGTGCCATCAAAATAGCACTGGCTCAAAGGAAACAAACATATGATGTTGAACTACTAATGACATACTTTGACCCTCAATCAAACACGGTCAACAAGAAATTTAGATCAGTGATTAAAGATTATCTACAAAGCATACAATACCCAGTAGAGTATTGATTTTAGATAGCTATTCTGTGAACTATAATGTATAAGGTCAGGTCCAAAATATATTAAATAGGTCAGTATTAAGTATTCACCCAGGTCCGGGTTTAATCTGAGTACCCTTACAAAAATTTTAGTCGCGAAAGCATCGCGAAAACATATCTCAGAGATGTGTTTTCGCGATGTTTTAGAAAGTATCCGACACACAACCAAAAACATCATTTGTCTTACAAATACGCCTTACCAAAACATAGTTGAAGGTTGTTCCCGCGACCTTTTGGCGAAGGTTTCGCGCAGAAGGATTTTTACCTGCTTTGACCCTTTTGCAGTCAAAGCATCACCAAAACATAGTTAAAGATGATCCCGCGACTTTTGGCAAAGGTTTCCAAAAGGTTTGTTAAAACATCGCGAAAACATCGCCAAAAGCATCGCGAAAACATCGTCAACAGTATTAGGGACCTAGGGCCTATGGAGAAATTAAAATTACATAACTTAAGACATTGTTCTTTATTTTAGGTTATTTACATTAAATGTTAATTACATTTTTGTCACAGACATTTGAAAATGAAAAATTTCAAAAATGGGCGTGTGTGGCAATAAATACATCTGGGGTGGCCCTGCGCAATGCACATTTACCTATATGCATCACTAACGTCATCATATTTATCCATATCATCATTTATTGAGAACACCACTACTATCTCGTGCTCATACGTGTATCTAGGGCGCATTCCGATATTCGCTCCAGTCGCTACGGCTGTAGCGTCTCTGTAGCGCAGTGGAGCGTATGATTATGCTCCAACATTCGGAACGGGTGTAGCGTTTAAAACATGGCTGACCGTGAAATTATCAGATTGCTTAATTAGAAGAATGCTTAATTAATGGTTATTTCATTGATTCTTTCATCAACAATTATTTCCAAACCTTAAACTTGGAGAACTAATGGACTACGCAGACATCCTTACAGTTTACGTGCTATTTTCAGCAGTCCTTTCGTAAATCTTCAGTTGCCGCCATCTTGATTTACCCCCACTCCACGGAACGCTCCTAGTGCCGGGCCAAAAACCTCCAGCGTTTGTAGCGCGCTGAGAACGCTCCAGTAGCGAATTTCGGAACACAAGGCGGGGCGTTTGGAGCTAGTTTCGGAATGGGTGGTGCGCGGCTACTGCGCTACGTAGCGAGTATCGGAATGCGCCCCTAATGATACACATCAGTCAGCTGGCAACTCCCCCCCCCCTGCCCCCAAAATGCAACAATTTTAGGCTGTAGGCCTAGGCCTGTATTTACTATTTGTTTCTGTGGGCATGTAGGGCCTAACTATTGACAGAAATCAATGAGAGAGGCTTAGGTCGGTGGCAAAATACGTAATACCACAAAGAAAAATGCCCAGCAGAACAAAGGTAAAAGTAGGCCTATTAAAGAAATTTACTTTGATAAAGAATTTGATAGCATGGATAGAGTATGTCACAACATACTGCCAGAATTAAATGCCAGATTGCTACAAGATATACCCTACCAAATAATAATAGTAGGCCTACTATTAATAATTTTAATAATTAGTAATATAATTTACTTAATAAACTTTCATAGCTAGGTACCGGTACTGAAGAATTCAAATAGGTCTACACAAAGTTCACAACGTTAATTGCAATCACAATCAAACGCAAAATACACCCTGTCAATGTCATATAGGCCTACCGTAGGCCTACCCATAAGTTTGCTCGATTGCTAGCAGGACGCGTATGATGGAATGGGATACTACCGTACCGTATATTTATATTATGATATTGCAAGTTGCAACACAAACCAGAATCACTAGATACAATAGCGGTACAGGTCTTGACAATTGTTTATGTTGCACTGCAGGCCTACGCATGCCAGGGGTGTGTGAACGTTCCATTTGGGTGTGTGAACAGATGTTGAGTTCGCAAATTGCAAGTATAGGCCCTCCTTTATGAACATACCTTTGACCAAGCCTAGAACGGTAGGCCTACTTATGTTCAATTCTGTTATTTTTAATTGAGGTAGAAGATAAGTGATGTTGGTTTAAATCAGCACTTTGAAAAGTTAGTGCCTAACTATTAGGCAATAGATTTGAGTGTGTTTATAACTCAGTGGTGTGATAACATTTGACTTGACTTACTTACAAAGTAGTACCTAGAGAGACAAAATGTGCATTTAACCGTAACCAACTCGTACCGACCGAAGACAAAGGTTTGTCCACACTAGGCCTAGGTTGCAAACTAAAGAAAGTCGGATGCCGGAGTTAGAATTCACATAGGCTAGCCGCTAGGCCATGTACCACTTACTCAGATCTTGCATTGACAAATGGCTGATCGGAGTGATCGTGCTAGAACAACATCCAACTCGCACTATTGTTCCTTTCTTAAAAGCATTTAAAATATGCATGAGTGAAAGTTTGGCATGAAGCCTTACAAGTAGCCTAGTAGGCCTAGCCTAGACAAAGTTTAAATTTATCTCTTGAGTTTAAAGGGCCCGTATGCCATTGGGACGTTGCCACATTATTATTTAGTCTCTAGCACTGGTTCACGGATCTGTAATGGGGAGCAGTGTGGGCCCAGGCGTAGGTGTTGCATTCCCTCGACGAATGACATGACTGGTCCAAGGCCTGTGAAAATAAGAAAGTAACTTGAGAGCTACCCTAGTCCTAGGTTCAGGATCATCCCTAACTTAGTAGGCCCTACCTAACCTTAGTAAACATTTTATAGGCTAGGCCTATGTTTACTTCTAGGCCTAGCCTACCATTTTATAACAGTGGGCTTGTGCCTGGGCTTAGTTAGAAGTTAGAACCCTGCCCAGGCACAGGCACTAGGCCTAGGCAAGCTAGAGATAACCTAGGCATGTAGGCCCTCCATAACCTTAAGACAAAGGCTAACTAAAACCTCCAGTGCACCAACCATGGGCTGAATATGAGCTTAATACAGTGGATGAATATTGAATACATTTACTTTTAAAAGCCCAAATTACTTACCTAATTATTGTACGCGTGCAAAACGATGCAAAACCGAGGCTACTGGTAACACTGTTTCCAGGAAGAGCACAATCAGCACATGTGTTGACAGACGCCATCTTGCACAACTTGGCTTGTTCCGACCGCTCAAGTCAAATAACTATTTCAACTATTACCATTATATTATAATTTCGAACAAAATACGGTAAACATATTTCAATAATTTAATAAAAATAATGGTTAAATCTTAATGAAATGGAAAAATGTCATTTCTTATCCTGCATAAAATTAATAGTTTTACTTTTGACTATAAGAATTAATTTGGCACTATGTTTCTGCGATGCTTTGGAGATGTTTTGGCGAAGGATACATTTGACTACCTTCTTGCGATGTTTCTGCGATGCTTTGGCGAACGGCGGCTTTTGACTACCTTTTTGCGATGTTCCTGCGACTCTTTAAAAGGTTGCAGGAAGGTTTCCAAAACATAATCAGTGTTTGAATATGTTTTAGATAAGTTTTAAATATGTTTTGGCAAAGTGACGACCTTTTGGATAAGTTTTGGCGAAGCTTTTACGATGTAAAATTTTTGTAAGGGTAGTAATACATTATTTATTTGTACAAGCCAAAATCATAAATAAATCCTAAAATACATTTGTATTTATAGGCTGGGCCAGTTTAAAAAAATGTCCATATCTCAATAGTGGTGTACCGGAGTATTAAAAGCTGACACTAAATCTTTATATGCACGTGACGTCATCTACATTGTTGGCTGACATATTGGCGTACATCAAAGACTGCCTTCTTAATGTATGGTGGCCATTTCCCATACACAAAAACATTGTTGTAGACAAACAAAATGATGTTAATGCATATTATAAAGAATTCTTACCCAGAAGAATATCTGGCATACAAAAAACATTGTTAGCAATTTAAATTTTGAATATTTATTAACTCCCCAAAATTCCCCAAAAGAAATATTTCTACATATGAATTATTAAAAATAATAGACCTAAGTAGGGAGATAATTCTCCTAGAATAAACTTTAAAAAGAATTTTCAAGAATTTGGCTAATTCCGATTTTCAATCTATACCGGTATATAAAAAAAAAAACGAGAAATGGATCCGCAAACCAGCTAGAACGCAGTTTTCAATGTTGGCTGAGCACCAAATAAATGTTTCACTACATTGCAAGTAAACGTTAAAAGATTGAGATGAGATTTTTTCCACAATACATCATAAACTAGTCGTGGCCAGCGTGCCATCAATGTATTAAGTGTACATAGTTTAGATATTGTGTAGTACATAGGTCTATGTGTATAGTAAGTGAAACAAGATTTCAAATGGTAATAATCCAAGGGAAGGTGGAGCTTAGAGCGAGACCACGGAACCAATAACACTAACAGCGATAATACGGATCAGGTGTTCAGTGCGAGGCACTTGCGTGTAACTGCTTGTGCTGTGGTTCGCGCTTCGCGGTTATTGGCTTTGCTGATTTTCAGGGTGAGTTTGACTGTTTGACATTATAAGATATGATAGCATAAATGTGATAATTCTTTGTGACTACCTACTAATAACAATAATTACGTTTTGGCATAATTACTACGTCCAAAAACAGGGTAGGGTGGGCTGTCTCTTGGCTTAATTTGTCGAAATTATGAGGCCTGGCCTACATACTTTTTAGTTTGAACAAATCCGTGGAATATTGCAAATACACCTTCCAATGCTTCAAAATACGCGATGTTCCTTTGCACTAAATTCACAACCACACACTCAAGCACTTGCGACTGTCTAAAAATTCAGCAGTTATGGCTTGGCTTGGTCGGTTACTGCGAGAACAGCACAATTAGAAGGAATACAACAAACATCAATCAGTTGATGTAATATGCTGTGCTTAGCGCTAGAGTCATTCGCTTTGCGCCACCTAATCTCACAGCTGTTGAAGACGTTCGAGGGAATCCCCCTGTGTGATGACTATGAGAGTGTGGTTGAGTAATCAGATTATTTTTAATATTGTTCAGACAACCACGGAAATTATTCGTCTAGGCCTATAGTTTAGAAATTGTTATCTGTATTCATGGAAGGCGTAATTGGATTAAAAAAGATTAACACAATATTATTGAATGTATTAACATAGGCCTAACAGTTCTTTCAATGCGGTATCATAAATGCTGAATGTAAATTCTGAAATAATTTATTGTAGCAAAAAATGGAAAATTTTATTCCTTGTGTTTACAGAAAATCATAGCAAATCTTAGGAATTAACTTATAATAATTAAGCGAGCGAAGTGAGCGTTGAAAAAATAGTCACTGGTTTTGTTTTGTTTTTGTTTTTTTGTTTGTTTGTATGTCTCGCCATAACGTTCGAACTCGGATCGAGTTGAAATTTTGACCATCCGCAAGCTTCGTTCCCGATTGAATGCCATTAGTTTTGTGGCAAAATCGTTCAAAAAGTTAAAAAGTTACATTAAAGTTAATCGAAAGTTTTTTTCAAAAACTAAACGGGGACAAAATCTGAGGTGGCCAAATCATTTAGAATGTCTGTCCGGTCACGAATATGTTAATTTTATTTTGATCCGATAAGTAGTGTAGATGGAAATTACATTATAACAAAAGTAATGTTACCATGGCAACGAAAAGTCGCACGAGGTTCGCACTTTGCACTGCCACCTAGAAGTAATCAAAATACTATTGAGGAAGCAGTGTATTATTTGTTACCATAATATAGTTAAAATAGTTTTCCCAAAGAAATAATGTCAAGGTCCTCTAGATAGCGGTGGATTTTATCCACAAATCTAGGTGCCCGTTAGGGCGCCGCAGCCAAGCCGCGGTGCGCTACACACTCAGGCACCTTATACAGCAAGCAGAGTTGGGGTGATTTCGAGGTGTCACCCAGCCATCATGAAACGTGATGTGAATTTGAAAACTATCAAAATCGATGGGATTTAGGTACCCCACAACACATGCCAAATTTGGTTGGGGTACGAGCATTCCTTCTTGGTGAAAATATGACTTGAAACATGCTCAAAATCACTTTAAGGATGTTAGTTACTACTGGCTACTACTACTATCTAATCCGTCAGTTTCAATTGCCCAGCGATTCTGACCAAACGGGTGGGGCTTCAACGTTCATATTTTACATGGACATTAAGGTAATAGTGATGTAATTCCCTTTGAAAGAAAAAGTTTTAAAAAATTGCTGGAAGGCTTCGAAATAAAGGTTTTAAAATAAGCCTTATACAGGCATACAATCAACAAGTAACTATAGTTACGTGACAATAATCGCCTACATTGTTTACAAAAAGCAAGTCTTTGGAGTTTGGACCAATATATTTTTTCATTCTATTGTTAATTGGTAATACCATAGCAATTAAATCGACTTTGATAAAATTATTATATTTTAACAAATAATTTTGCATTAGAACTTGAAAAAGTAATGAGATCCCACACATAACAAAAACTTGTAAAAATACAGCCAAACCTTACACACTCAAAAGAAATGAGATCTAAAAAAAGGGCCAAGCTCATCTACCCTTCCACATTTGCGCATTCTTAATTCATAAACGTACAGTGTCCCATAACAGCATCCTCGAAAAGCTTGGCAAAATAGAATTTGCATGATTACGTTTAAATTAATTAGAAAAAAGAACTTGGATGAACTATTATGTTTAAATTAATAATCGCAAATTCTGTTTTGCCAAGCTTTTCGAGGATGCTGTTATGGGACACTGTACGTTTATGAATTAAGAATGCGCAAATGTGGAAGGGTAGATGAGCTTGGCACTTTTTTTAGATCTCATTTCTTTTGAGTGTGTAAGGTTTGGCTGTATTTTTACAAGTTTTTGTTATGTGTGGTTAAAGGTTTACCCAAATAGGCCTACCTTGCCAATAATAAATAATATAGGAAACATGGCCCCGTGGACAACGAACGTCGCAAATCTTAAAATTTAAAAAATTGCAATGTGGGTCTAGCTATAGCACGTGCTCGCTTATCAACGCGTCTAACTGAGCGTTTCCTAGTATTAATTAATAATTATGATAGCAAGTCAACAGCTGCCCATATGTGTTTTATTATAGTACGATTAGATAAAATAAGAGATTTTTACATATTTTGGCTTCGACGGCCAGACAATAATGCCCATTATGTATACTGTCTGTTCTATATCAAGTAGATTGGTCGGTGACCAAGGCCGCGTTGGCCGAAACGTACGACATTGTGTATCTTGTTTTGTAAATAAATATTTATGTTAACCAGCCAGTTTCACGCAGCTGCCCATCTCGTTTCAGGTAAGCTGTTGGTCTCCTTTCTTCTTTCCCAAACCACAAACACTAACCTAGCCGATAGGCATTCTATCACAAACAACAAAACAGATTTTACTCCAAAGGAGATTGTTTTCTTTACAGGCTAACAGACTATCCAGCTGGCAATGGAGATATTTGATACTATCAAAAATGTTCTGTCCGAGACAACCATTTACACAGAGTGTTACTCTGATTTTAGTAATAAGACAAACATAAATCGCCTCGTTTCAAAAAGTAAAAGAAGAAGCCGTTCATGAACATCTCCCCCCCCTGCCGTTATGCCCTCCCCGAGACTTCTTCATCCCCAGGCAAACCAATTAGTAAAATATCGAGCAAGTTGTAGTTAGATGTATGATGTAGCTAGATGAAGCGGAGAGTCACAATTTTTGACAAAGAACTGAATGTTTTCTCAGAATATTGTAATGGGAACACACACTCGGTAGTGTCTCACCCCCTCTCGCCTAGGAGAGGTACCACCCCTGCAACACATGTGGGGGGTTGGTGAGGGTAGGTAGAGAGAAGGGACGGCAGTCGAGTTCGGGCGGGCCTTCGGGCATCTTGTCTTATGTATTGTGCAAGTGTTTATTCCGTGTGTTTTGGTGTTTTACAATAAAGCTTGTCTAATTGGATTCCAAAGTTATTAGTGTAGTGTGTATACCTCTGGTTATCCCACATCTGGCGCCCAACGTTAATACCACGGTGAGTGATCAAGGAGGAAGCCGCGAGTGATTACATAATTATTAGTTGTGCGTACGTAGACAATCTATGCCTGGTCGCGGACGTGCGGGTCATAGTAGTAGGCACGGGGGACCCAGCACCATAATAATGGATGATTCGGAAGTGGCCGGACTTATTCAAAGCCTTCGCGATGAAATCCGTGGGAATAGTGACGGACTTTCCGCGATGGTGTCGACGCTCCAGACGTCCGTAACGACGCTCATGGAGCGCGTGTCGACCATAGAACTTGGGGCGCAGCGCGTCGGTTCGGAGACCGTCCCGCCAACGACTGCCAGGGTGGGGGCCGCGGAGGAAAATAGTGCGTCCAGTGTTTGGGGGGCTGATTACAAGCCCCAACTTCAACTACCTATCTTTGATGGCTACGGAGGTCGTACCCATCCGGTTGTCTTTATGAAAGAACTGGAGGATTACCTAGAAGCAGCGCGAGTACCGCAGCGCTATCAGGTTGCTGTCACTATGGGACAGTTGCGAGGGTCAGCGCGACGTTGGGGGGACGTCTTTGCTGTCAGGTTTGCGTCGTTCGAGGACTTACGACAGTCGTTCTTGGCTGAGATTTGGGGCCGAGTACAACAGCGCAATGTGCGATACGAATTAAACCACGGTAAGTGTCCAAAACATTTTGAACATCAGACGGCGGACTTTTTGATGGTGCTGTCTAAAGTCCGCCATCTTACCCCGAGAGTACGTGACGACGACTTCTTGGGAGTCATCGTTGACCATTTCCGACCGGACGTGTCTGCTGCGATGCTGGCCGCTGACAAGACGACGGTCGACGGAACACTCAAGCTACTTCGCCGACTAGACGAAACAAATAAGCGTCGTGCAGATAATTACACTCCTAAGCTGCATGCTGACAATAAGCTTCCCGACGATAACGACAACGGCAACAGGCGAAATCAACAGGTAATGCCAAAACGCGATTACAGAATTGAGCAACGACCCCCATCATACTCTACTGGGGGAGGGCGCCCTACGAATTCCGGTGGACAATGGAGGACCGACAATACGCAGCAACGCGAGCGCCCATACCCGACAACGAGAATTACGTCAGATCGCGGCCGTCAGGTTCGAGCAGTGGACGTCGTCGAGTCCGATGCGTCGGAACTGCACGAAGACCAACACGACGACACACCTATGGAGAGCCAGGAGGCAAGAGTCAAAATAAACCACATATCGTCCATGACCACAGACTTGCTCTCTGACGACGAATTGGACACCACTCCACGCCTCGCACCAGAGTTAATGGGCGTGATTCAAGCCTCTGTTCAGTCTCTCATTTTAATTGATTCCGGAAGTGAAATTTCCTGCGTCTCCGAGGCATTCCTCAACGACCTCGTCGCAGTGGTAGGAGAGGTGCCACTGCTGCCTACGCCGAAAATAAAAATATTCGGTGCCATTGGCAATAATGCGCAATGTGCATCCAAACAAGTGCTACTGTCGGTGCAGATAGACAAATGGAGCAGGGATGTGCCTTGTATCGTGGTGCCCAGTCTAACAAAAAATATCATATTTGGTACAGATTGGCTACACGACACCAAAGCAGTGATCGATTTTGACTCCGAGTCGATCGCAATTCACACTGAGGGCGTTACAGCTGTATTGCCATTTCACAACATGCAAGCAGAAACAGCGCGCATTACCATCAACCGACTGTACACCACCACCGGAGAGGAGCACAGCATGAGCTTCAGGGTAGGGCAGGACGACCCCAAGCTACGCGTCGTAGCCCCCCCCCGCCCAGCTCCACAAAGAAAACCTACACCAGCCTCGAGAACACCCAACAGAAGCAGACATCGGGGATAGAGTACATAAATTACTGAGTCCAACTACAAAGCCTAAAACTGGTGTTGGCGGGAGAGAAGTTGATGACCCGAGGAGAGAGAAGAAAACAACAACACCAGCTGGCCGCTGCTACCCCTGTAGTCTACGAGGACGGTGACCTTGTCCTACTGAAGGCTAACAACATTTCGTCTGCTTTCAACAAGACCATCGCGAAGTTTTTTTTATTATACAACGGTCCTTTCAAAATAGTTCGTTCCGTGGCACCGACTGCCTACGAGCTGGAGCATTTGTCCGGGAGAAAACTGAAAGGGTACCACAATGTAATAAACATTAAAAAGTTTGTGGGTACACCCTAAGACTCGAAGTTCAAGTTCAGATTGAAGTGCTTTCGCATTATGTTTAAGGTTAGTTATCAATAATTACCTAGTTAAAGATATATATGCTAGATTATCTAATATTAGATCTATATGTTCCAATCAACTCTTGATTGCTGTAGGTATTAGGGTATTGGTTGTAATGGTTCAGTTGTAATGGTAAAATAGTTATAAAAAAGGAAAAAATCAACAAAAAGAAAAATTATAGTTATAACCGATTAGTTTGATATGCATATTGGGGTATTTCATTGTATAGTTTCTAGATATTATTTTGTTCCCTACTTCTTATAATTAAAATAATGTGTTTCCATTCTTTTAATTGGGGGGCTGTAATGGGAACACACACTCGGTAGTGTCTCACCCCCTCTCGCCTAGGAGAGGTACCACCCCTGCAACACATGTGGGGGGTTGGTGAGGGTAGGTAGAGAGAAGGGACGGCAGTCGAGTTCGGGCGGGCCTTCGGGCATCTTGTCTTATGTATTGTGCAAGTGTTTATTCCGTGTGTTTTGGTGTTTTACAATAAAGCTTGTCTAATTGGATTCCAAAGTTATTAGTGTAGTGTGTATACCTCTGGTTATCCCACATCGTCCAACTGAGCGTTTCCTAGTATTAATTAATAATTATGATAGCAAGTCAACAGCTGCCCATATGTGTTTTATTATAGTACGATTAGATAAAATAAGAGATTTTTACATATTTTGGCTTCGACGGCCAGACAATAATGCCCATTATATTGTATACTGTCTGTTCTATATCAAGTAGATTGGTCGGTGACCAAGGCCGCGTTGGCCGAAACGTACGACATTGTGTATCTTGTTTTGTAAATAAATATTTATGTTAACCAGCCAGTTTCACGCAGCTGCCCATCTCGTTTAAGGTAAGCTGTTGGTCTCCTTTCTTCTTTCCCAAACCACAAACACTAACCTAGCCGATAGGCATTCTATCACAAACAACAAAACAGATTTTACTCCAAAGGAGATTGTTTTCTTTACAGGCTAACAGACTATCCAGCTGGCAATGGAGATATTTGATACTGATATTGATATTGATATTGATATTTATTAGCCATCTTTTTGCACTCATGTGCCAACACAAGTATACATGGTAGGCGAGTATTAGACGTTGTCATCAAGAGTGGTTGAATATAATACCTGGTTATAATAGTATAAATGTACAAATCATTCTACCAGTGTAAAGCGTCAATAACAAGATAAAACTAATTAGGATAGGCCTATCAGTATCTTGCAAGATATCACATTTCTAAGATAATGTAAAATACATTACAATGATTAAGTAGCCTACATGTACAAATAAGTTTCCCAATGTAACACAAGTCAATAACAAGATAAAACTATAATAAGGGTATATAACCCAGTAGGCAATAGTCATACTCTTAGAAGATATCACAGTTCTGAGCTAATTTAAAACACACATATTACAAATTACATAACTAACAAGTAGGCCTACAATACTTATACACACAACTCACATGGAAGAAAGTCCACAGATCAATGACTAAAATACTCTGCAAGAGAGTAAAACTCTTTTTCCAGCAGCCAGATTTTGACACTATTTTTAAAACTACTTTCACCTAATCTGCCTTTTATATTATTTGGTAAGTGATTAAAAATTTTTCTTCCCGCTTGGATAGGGTCACTATCTGCTAGCCTAAGCCTAGTTTGGTCCTGGTGGAGATTGTCTTTAAGTCTAGTGTTGTGGGTGTGCACATTACTGTTCCTTTGAAACAAGGTGGGATTTTCATTGACAAAGCATGCCATTTCAAGTATATAAGTACTATCAAAAATGTTCTGTCCGAGACAACCATTTACACAGAGTGTTACTCTGATTTTAGTAATAAGACAAACATAAATCGCCTCGTTTCAAAAAGTAAAAGAAGAAGCCGTTCATGAACATCTCCCCCCCCTGCCGTTATGCCCTCCCCGAGACTTCTTCATCCCCAGGCAAACCAATTAGTAAAATATCGAGCAAGTTGTAGTTAGATGTATGATGTAGCTAGATGAAGCGGAGAGTCACAATTTTTGACAAAGAACTGAATGTTTTCTCAGAATATATTTAAAAAATTAAAAAATTATCAATGTTGAAACAAAATCTATGAGCGAGTATTTTATGCAAAACACCACCGCTCGATTGGAGTGAGGTTGAGTGGCACAATTGACCTTATTCCACCGAGGCAAAATATCACCTAAAGTGCTTAGTCGTAGTGTATTTTTGTAGAGAAGTGCAGAAAAATTACATCGTTTCTCGCAACAATGGTAGTACTAGCGCTATGCTGCGGTTAATTTTGGGGCGGACGCGTCGGCCCACTTACTTTACGTTATTTTATTATTTTATAGTCAATATAATTACAATGTTGTAACACACTGTACTATTTACAAAAATGTGATGTATGAGTTGTAAAAGCTTCTTTCATAATTATTAGAGAACAATTTTTAACGTGTTTTTAGGCATTTAAAAGTAGCAAATTGGAATTTTTTCGTCTTCAACCATAGTAACCATTGGCAGAACTATAGAACTTTACTCCAGCACACCCATATTAGTTTTGCAAGGCCGACTCCTACCTTTCTCTAGCCAACTATCAATTCCTGGCTACGCTATTGCTTGCAATGTTTGTTTCATAAATTAGCATATATGCATATATGTAATTGCTCCTTCACAGAGGGAATTTTTCCGGAACGGCTTAAATACTCGGTGGTTAAGCCTTTATTTAAAAAAGGGGAAAAGACTGAGATTTCAAATTATAGGCCAGTTGCATTGCTGCCGACATTGTCAAAGGTGTTCGAAAAATTATTTCTTAGCAGACTCCATGTGTTCCTCAATGACAATAATATACTATGCGAGAATCAACATGGGTTCAGAGAGGGACACTCTACCATGACGGCAGCATTCCAACTAATACATGAGATCAATAACGCCTTAGATAAGAAACTAGTGGTTGGATCTATTATGTGCGATCTGTCTAAAGCATTCGATACACTTCACCATTCTATCCTTATTGATAAATTAAAACATTACGGACTAAGGGGTACAGCAGGTTCATGGGTCAGATCCTATCTTACTGACCGAAAGCAACGCGTAGACATTAACAGCAATGGTGTTGAGCGTTCATCAGGTTGGAAACAGGTTAATAGTGGGGTTCCGCAGGGTTCTAATATTGGTCCAGTTTTCTTTAGCCTTTATATCAACGATTTACCACCTTATTTAGCGCGTCTATGCAAAGCAATTCTTTTCGCAGATGATACTACCGTGATAATTACGGCACAGAGCATAGACGAGTTAATTTACAAATTGGGAGTTATTCTTAGAGAATTAGAAGCATGGTTCAAGGCTAACAAATTGAAGCTAAACTGTTCAAAAACCCAAATAATTACCTACCAAGTTAAGGGTCAACATCCACATTTAACAGTAGAGCATAACAACTTAACAACTTATCAATTGATATAGTGGAGGTAGCCAAATTCCTAGGCCTTAAACTGGATTTTAAACTAAAGTGGTCATCTCATATTGAAGACCTGGGCAAGAGACTAAGCTCTTCTTGTTTTACAATGAAAGCCTTGTCCACCCAATGTAATTTGGATACAAGGAAAAAAGTTTTTCATGCCAACACTCAGTCTCTGATAAACTATGGGATATTGTTTTGGGGGAACTCAACGAGTGTAAGTAAGATTTTTTGCCTTCAGAAGAGAGCATTGCGGTATATGCTCCATTTAGGCTCTAGAGAATCATGCAGACAGGCTTTTAAGAATGCAAATATATTAACTGTAGCTTGTCTGTATCTGCTTGAGGTTATCATGTTTGTAAATAAATTTCCTAACTTATTTCAATTGAATGCAAATGTCCATAATATAAACACGAGAGGGAAGGGAAAATTGTACCAGACTAGCCATAGATTGAAGCTGCTGGATAATGATCCCGTGAACATGGGAATTAAAGTATATAACAAATTGCCTGAAGAATTACGGAATGTTGGTGTTACAAGCTCTAGGAAGGAGTTTAAGGCTAGGATTAAATCATTCCTTTTGGAACACAGCTTTTATTCAGTAAGTGAATATTTTGAGACTTGTATTGTATAGGACTAGCTTAAGCTAACTATAGTATCAGTACATATGTTGTGTGAACCCAAATATCTTAGTTTTAATTTTAATTTTAATCTAATGACTGATATATTGTATCTACATTGAAACTATTTTAATTGACCAATTGCACTCTTTTATCGAATTGAACTTTGTTAACATTGTAAACTGTTTATGTTGTTGTTTATGTTTGTTTTCTTAACAATTGTACAGACAACTTCAAATACTCGCATGTCTATATGACATGCATATGAGTGAACACTGTAGAAGGCTTACTTAAATAAATAAATAAATAAAGGGTATAATAAAATAATCTTGCAAATGTTTTAGTTTCCATGTCCTATTTTAACATCTCAGAATCGGCTATAACGTATCAAACAAAAAAAAAGCGCCTTGCGACGCTATACGCTCATCCCCCTTCCCCCCATCCCTAAATAGAGATAGTGTTGTTACTTGTTTTGTAGTGCCCCATTGGAAAATATCCTGCCAGCGCCCATGTACAACACTAAATGGGCAGTTCTGGCTTGTTTGAATAGTTCTAAAAATTTTGAAGTGACAAACTGACAATGTGGATCTTCTATAAATAATCGATTTAAGCACGCTAAAAACTAGTAAACTACCACCATTTGGAATGTTGAAAATCAAAAAATATCTGAGGCTTAAGAATGCGCCCCACACCCGCACTAGCTAAAAGGAGTGCCCCCAGACCCCCATTGTGCCAGGATACATACTTTTCCCAAAACAATTGTTTAATGGGAAGTTCTAAAAATTTCTTAATAATATAGACCCAGTGTCGAGCGTCCCCCCACTTATTATTTTAGAAATTAACCACTGGCGCTATGGTGTGGTTAGTGAGCGAGCTACGATGTGCCACTAAATATATAATCATAGTCTCACTATAAATGACATCTGGAGTTGCTACCTTGTACCTTGAGCTGTTAATTGAAGCAGAATGCTCCACAAAAGATGCTACTATGCCTAGAAAATTTCTACCAAAAATTGTGCAAGAGACCAAAGATTTTTATACGTACATTTGTTCGTCTAAAGGTCGGAGATTAAAAGATCGATATATAACTACTTATTTTGTGCCAAAAAATTGGGATGGGGGGGGGGGGGGTCGATTGGGTACCGCCAAAAATCATATATCTATTATCCAATCAAAACTTGTTGCCGAAGAACTGATGTGCATGGTTCACGTTGTTACTCGCATACACGCAGATATATTATCGTTACATAATCGGCGCACATTGGTAGTAAGTCTCAGTGAAGAAGAAATTTTGAAGTGTATTCCGGAACCTCTACATATTATGTTCATAGATCTCATGTTGGGTGGCTACTCAGAAAACACATAGGAATTGAGTATTGACTGACAACTCAAAAATACTAAGCTTGTGTAGACCATGTTGTTATCAATGTTATGGTTCCTATTTAATTGTGCAAGAAATAATTTTTAAATAAATTTATCCATTGATTTTGCTGACGTTTTAAACAATATGTAAAGGAAAATAAACTCATGTCAATTGTCTACTGCTAACATCATTAAAAATTATTTTGTCAGATCACATGACTAAATTCCCCCTTGTTACCAATGTAACAACATAACTGAATAGCAACGATCGAAATACAAGTGCTGTAGATACACAATCAGCAGAGCGCATTCGTCACAAGCGACACGGCCTGGCTTGATATTATCTGTAATATTGGCATACTTCTATTTGAAAAACTTTATTGCATTCCACAGGTAACTAGCATGAATGTGAGTGTGAATTTTTGTTGTTAAATAGTTTGCAATACACAGCATTGCACAGTAGCATACACATAAACTGGCCTTATTTCATTATTGCACCCTAGTTTTAGACCCCAATAATAACTTTATTCATAGTTTGAAGTAGTTATTGCATTATTTAATCTTGCTGAGTATATATTAGTATTACTTTTTTGTTTAGTTTTAGTGTTAATATATTGTGGATTGATTCTGTGATTTAATTTCTTCTAGACGACCAAAACAAACTTTTAACGTTTAAGGGCTTAAAAATTGAAAAAAGCAATTGAACATGTTATTGATCAGAGTGTAAAAATCTGTTCAAATCACTTTGTTGGCAGCTTTAATACGTCAGGACACAAAGTTTGAATTCTAAAATAATGGCCTAGTCTATTAGAGCAACCACTAAGTCACATAACTGATTTGAGTGGGGACATTAATTTAAAGCTGACAAGCCAACATCGACAAGCAACATATATATAGAGACGGCATT
>JAMZAV010007031.1:0-38865 GCA_024449915.1 Sweltsa coloradensis | reverse complement strand
ATAAGTCCCGAATATTAGGAATCTTGCATTTTTGGGCTAGAAGCATGAAATTTGGCACACATCCTCCACATACTCATTGGATCATTTTAAGAAAAAGATACATTTTGATCGGCCCCAGGGGAGGGGGTCATTTGACCCCCCTGCAAGATGGCTGCCATCAGCCGGTAGCATTTGCATACGTTTATTAGTCTAGAAGATGAGATGCTTATAAGCATTGAAAATCGGATTCCGCTAAACATTTTGAGTACAATATGGAGACATACATCAAAAGACGCGTCTTGACATCAGGAACAAGAATAATGACGTTTCCGCCGCCGCAAATCGTGCGGGTAGCGTGGGCGAGGTCAAAGGTCACGCGTGGTTTTCTCATAAATTTTCATAGTATCACATGCGAATTATGCCAAATGTTCTTCGCACAATACAAAGATGGGTATTAAAAGACGCGTATTGACACCAGGAACAAGAATAATTACGTTTCCAAAGTAAAAAATCATGTAGTTGGCGGTGGGCGGAGGTCATAGGTCACGCGCGTTGCGTTATACTATTTTGTTAAAATCACGTGTGAACTATACTAAATATTATCAGCACAATATGGAAACGGGTATCAAAATACGCGTCTTGACACCAAGAACAATAATAGTGACATTGTCGACGCATAACGCCGTGTGGGTGGTGGTGGGCGGAGGTCAAAGGTCAGCGAGTTACACACTCTTACTATTTTGCTAATGTATCTATAACTATTTATGAGATTCATGCTTAATATTTTAAGAACAATTGGAGACGTATATCAAAAAACGCGTCTTGACATCAGGAACAAAAAAAGTGACGTTTCCGCAGTCTCAGATCACGTGGGTAGTGGTGGGTGAGATCAAAGGTCACACGCAGTGTATTATTTTATCTGTGAACTACACTAAATATTTAAGCACAATATAGAGACAGATATATCAAAAGACGCGTCTTGACACGAGGAACAAGAATAGTGACGTTGCCGCAGTCACATGCGGGTAGTGGTAGGCGAGGTCAAAGATCACGCACGCTGCATTCCTCTATTTTGCTAATAAATCTATCACTATAGTCTATGTATGATAATTACGCTAAATAGTGTACGAGTGATATGAAGATGGGTATCAAATAACGCGTATTGACACCAGGAACAAGATTAGTGACGATTCCACAACGGTAAATTATACGGGTACAGTGGGTGGAGGTCAAAGGTCACGCATGGTGCACTCCACCAATTTGTTATTATCTTTATCTTCGTTGCTACTTCTGTTACAGACATCTAGTGGTGGGTGAGGTCAAAGGTCACGTGCGGTGTATTATTTTATCTGTGAACTACACTAAATATTTTAAGCACAATATAGAGACAGATATATCAAAAGACGCGTCTTGACACGAGGAACAAGAATAGTGACGTTGCCGCAGTCACATGCGGGTAGTGGTAGGCGAGGTCAAAGATCACGCACGCTGCATTCCTCTATTTTGCTAATAAATCTATCACTATGTATGATAATTACGCTAAATAGTGTACGAGTGATATGAAGATGGGTATCAAATAACGCGTATTGACACCAGGAACAAGATTAGTGACGATTCCACAACGGTAAATTATACGGGTACAGTGGGTGGAGGTCAAAGGTCACGCATGGTGCACTCCACCAATTTGTTATTATCTTTATCTTCGTTGCTACTTCTGTTACAGACATCTAGTTTTCACGGCTAACAGAACTTCGTTATCACAATGCTTATGTAACATTTTAGAATTCTTAAGTAGTTGGTATTTGGAACATCCATTTAAATTTCAAATTGCACTGTTATTCACAGTTTTACATTTGTTACCTACAGTTAAACAGCCTGGTCATTAATTTCATTGTAACATTATTATCTATTAATATGGGCTGATTCTAGTGTAAGGTAAGTTTAGAATTAGCAAAATTATTACACTATTGTGGTATTATAAGTACCGTATTGTAGTTACAAGATTGGAATACTTCTTAATTGTTTATATAGGATTGTTTGCGCCCTGGAACGAAAACTATATTAGAATCCGGAGCTCTCAAAGATACAAAATTATGAGACGAAATTAAATTTGAACTATGTATACTCTGCCAAAAAGACGAGGGTGGAAAAGAACAGCTGAGAACTGGTTCCGAATAAGGCATTAAAACATTTCGGACAAGGGCAGATGAACGTAAATAGAATGCTGCGAATCGAACGTAATAACAAGCTTGAGGATAAAACCAATCAAATTTGAGGATGATAACGGCTGCAAGGTCATTTCATGGCACAAAAAATGCTATTCAACATTCACAAATACTCGACACATCAAGCGCCTGCAAGTTAAATTTGACAAACTAGGGAGGTAACAAAAATTACGTATACATAAAGAAAGTAAAAACCACTAGGTTTTTCACTAGGTACCGTCCTAAATAATAACATTATTTGGAAAACTTGCTTGTTTTGTCGAAAGGGAGAGACACGGATTCTACCAGTGAGAAAATTATAGAAACCATGAACACATTTAACCGCGTACTTCTGTATGCATTACATATGATATTATGAGCCCACGTCTTTCTGGTATCACTGATCTCATAGCACAAGAAGGTGAATATCATCTTATATGCTACTCTAGATAGCTTCGTTCAAATCATCTTGATGGTGATTCAAAGGAGGACAATGAAGGGTTTGCATGGGTAGAAGTGTATACGCTCAATTCTGTATGGCGTCGTTAGGCTGTAATATTTAGTAAAGTTAACATTGAGCCTTGTGAATACCGAAGAAATCGCTTCAAGCATAAAATAGAAGAAACACTTGGTTATAAATGGTGGAATTTGTGAACCATTTACAGAAAAATTAGTCGATATTGTTATTTCCTTGTGGAGCTGCAACTTGTCACGTAGCTGAAGAAATTGCAAAACAGAATGATCACGCTCCTTTGCCTTCCATACCTATAATGAAGACTTACATAAATCGATGCACAGAATTGCAATGAAGATACGGGACGAACTTGAAAATACTCCAGGCCACAACTTCGTTGGAGGAATGGATACAGTTCACAGCGAAGATGTAGTTCCAGAAACACTCTACCTTCTCTTCAAATTATTATTGTGAAGAAGATTTCGAAATCTCACCTGCGCGAACTTGCAGACCAGGCCAACTCTTGTGATATGGAGTGGATGTACTGACACGAATATAAACTCTAGAAAGACTCTATCATGGTCGGTCGGGATTTAACCAAGATACATATAGGCCTAGCGAAGTAAATGTCAGTGAAAAGACATTGATTTACACTATATCAGTTCTGGAGGTTGTATGTAAAAATGGTGTCGATAAGGATCCGCTTTACGAGAGCAATGAGTCAAGAAAATTGGCAACAATATCTATCGTCCTTTGCTTATGACCAGGGCCAGGCGATTATGGAGATTGCGATAATCACGAAATAATGAAATATGTATTTTTTTCTTCAAATGAGTACAAGACATAATAGTTAGACCCCAAAAATATGCATTTAAAAATCGCGACGAGTCGCGAAAATCGTTAATAATCGTGAAATTTACCATTTATGACGATATAATTACGAAATTCAACAAAACTGCAAAAAACTGTGGCAAAAAATCGTTTTTCCGGCAATTTTACGTAAATTTGAAATTAGGTCCATTATTTTTCTCGTTGACTGTACCACACTCGTAAAGCACCGATCAGCTGGAGCGTTCTGCACAGCCTGTTGGCGCTATCTGTTGAGCGCACCCGGTAAACTTGCAACGTTCAATAGATTAGTCGCTTGGCGCGCTTAAGTCGCACTGACGCATCGACGTGACCACGTCAAGATCTAATGATTTTTAACAGTCGCCAAATAAACATAAATGGCCGTTTCTTGTCGTTTTGCGTGAGCAAGTTTTCTTTCAGCGTGGTTCTAAAGAAGGGTCGCACACACATCAAAGTTACAGCTACCTCGCGAGCTGAACATTATTCTAAGGAGGGTTTTACGTTAGCGGGAAAAACATCCTGTTTTGTAAATATTGTGACATTCGTCTAGAGGACACCCTGGGCAACCAGAAAAAGGCGCGGGAGGACAAGCTCGAGTTTATAATTGATACAACTGAAATGGTTTTGAAGGAAAGCTTTAATTTCCGATGAAATAGGCCCTACTACTTCATATTATAGGCCTAGACTAGGGCCTAGCCCAAGCCCTATTTAGGTTTAGATTTTGGCTGAGCTAGGTTGTAGGCCTAAGCTTACTTGCTGACTGGGGGGGGGGGGGGAGAGCCTGGGCTGGGTAGGCCTACCCTAGGCCTAGCCAAGTCAAACATCCATGATAGGCCCCTGCCTGTTGTTTAACTCTAGCCAAGTTAGGGCCTAGGGCCTATTTGGGTTAAGATTTACTGAGCTATATGTAGGCCCCTGCCTATGTAACTCTAGGCCTACTTAAGATAACTGTTAGGAAAGGCCTTTGGCTGAGCCTAGTTATTTTGCCAAGGCCTGGGGATATAATGGCAGGGTGTGGCCTTGATGCAGGTCTAACAAACAGTGACAACAAGGTCTTTCTTTTGTATTGGCCTAAGCCTATTGAAGCTATGCAAGTCCGCATGTAAAAAAAATATATTAAAAAAGCACATGTTTAGCGAATTTATGTGTATTAGTACATTTTTCAACAATCCGCCCAACTTCCGCTTTTTCACATTTTAATTACGAAATTTGTGCAAAACAATTTCCATAATCTCCTGGCCCTGCTTATGACCATTTTAATTCTGCTCGATGGGGATTAATTTTTCTAGCTGACATGAATATGCTTGAAGCACTGTATCCGGAAGACCACACAGGATTTGTTGCCGGTGATATTGTTGTTTAATAAAGTTAGACTAGTGAAAATTAGGAGAATGTATACGCAAATCATCAAATGAAATGACAGAAATTTATGTTTATACATCAAATGGAATGTATCATTTAATAGATACATATTAGTAAAATAATATCTGAGAACACACGTAACCTTTAGACTTCTACCCACTGCTACCCTACCCACATAACATTATGTATCAAAAACGTCACTATTCTTGTTCCTCGTGTCAAGACGCGTCTTTTGATATATCTGTCTCTATATTGTGCTTAAATATTTAGTGTAGTTCACAGATAAAATAATACACTGCGCGTGACCTTTGATCTCACCCACCACTACCCACGTGATCTGAGACTGCGGAAACGCCACTATTTTTGTTCCTGATGTCAAGACGCGTTTTTTGATATACGTCTCCAATTGTTCTTAAAATATTAAGCATGAATCTCATAAATAGTTATAGATACATTAGCAAAATAGTAGAGTGTGTAACTCGCTGACCTTTGACCTCCGCCCACCACCACCCACACGGCGTTATGCGTCGACAATGTCACTATTATTGTTCTTGGTGTCAAGACGCGTATTTTGATACCCGTTTCCATATTGTGCTGATAATATTTAGTATAGTTCACACGTGATTTTAACAAAATAGTATAACGCAACGCGCGTGACCTATGACCTCCGCCCACCGCCAACTACATGATTTTTTACTTTGGAAACGTAATTATTCTTGTTCCTGGTGTCAATACGCGTCTTTTAATACCCATCTTTGTATCGTGCGAAGAACATTTGGCGTAATTCGCATGTGATACTATGAAAATTGTCGAGAAAACCACGCGTGACCTTTGACCTTGCCCACGCTACCCGCACGATTTGCGACGGCGGAAACGTCATTATTCTTGTTCCTGATACCAAGACGCGTCTTTTGATGTATGTCTCCATATTGTACTCAAAATGTTTAGCGGAATCCATTTTTTTATTTCCATCTTCTAGTCTATATCACTAATATCACAATATTTTTTCCTTGTAAAAAGATGCCACATACCATAATAGTGATTGAACATTATTAGGTGCATGATATGCCCTATGACCCTAATAAGTAGATTCTTTTGTGGTCATTATTTTCAATGTCAATTTCAAAATTTCTAAAGAAGATTTTTGAATGCCAATATGATATTTTTTATTTCTATTAGATTTCTTTTCCTGAAACTACAACACAAAATGGTTGGATAAACATTACAAAATCATAAGTTATGACATTTCCTTGAAACAGGTACAGTTAACTTATTTCTTTGTTCTAAGATAAGGGAACAACTTCAACAAAAATAAATATATTTATTTCACCATTATAAAGTAATCTCGATAGTCGATATTGATAGTCAATCCGTCAATAAAGTCCTATAGTCAAATTAGTCAACTAGTTTTGTCTGTCTACTCCCGTTCGCATCCTTCGCACTTGCAGCGGGCAGTGTATGCAAGATTGGACTTTGTGCATTTGCTGGCAGTGCAAACTAAACGTGTGCACGAGCACTTAACTACTTCTTTGCATGCTTTGCATGCAACCAGAAAAGTCTAAAAAGCTTTTAATGATCTTTAGAGTATATGGAGTGTGCCACCAATTTTCATGCTTGTAGCCCAAAATGCACGATCCTTATTAATTTTTACAAAATAGGCCTACTCGTGACTTATTCAGGGGGGAGGGGGGCATGCCCTCCCTGGGTCCGATCAGAAATGCCTATATTTCTTAAAACTAGGAAAACGCTTTAAGTCCCGCCGCGTTGTTGGATGAGCGTAATTGGCGCATTGAGCTGCCATGTGTTATGCGAATTTCTGGTGTTCTGTGGAAAAATCATTATTTAATTGAAATTTTTTTAAATTAAATAAAATAAAATAAAAAATTAACTTTATTTTTTTAATTTCTTTTTAATTAATCGTAATTGTTTTAAAAAAACCGTAAAATTGAAATTTTTATAAGAAATAATTTCTCGATTGCGCTCAAATTTAATAATAATATATTAATTCATAAAATTAAGGTTCTGCGAAAAAATCATTTCAATCGTAAAATTGCGATTTTCATGAGAAAAAATTTTCCGATTGCGCTCAAAAACGTGGCAGTTCTAAGTTCAGAGATTTCGAAGGCCTCCATTAAATTTCATCGCAATCGGAGTATCGGTTTATCCGGAATCGTGTGGACAAACAGACAAAAATACAGAAAGAAAAAAAAACATTCCGGATTTTTTTCTCCAGTGTAGAATGGAATCTTCGCTTCGCTGGCTACGCTCATCCAATGATCCTATGCGTATGTGGAGTGTGTCCACAAAATTTCATGCTTCTACCCCAAAGTGCATGATCCTTGTTAATTTTTACAAAAATACTCGTGACTTATTCAGGGGGAGGGGGGCATGCCCCCCTGGGTCTGATGAGAAATGCGTATATTTCTTAAAATTATCCTATGGGTATGTAGAGTGTGTCCACAAAATTTCATTCTTCTACCCCAAAGTGCACGATTCTTATTAATTTTTACAAAAATAATCTTGACTTATTCAGGGGGGAGGGGGAAATGCCCCCCCCCCTGGGTCCGATCAGAAATGCCTCTATTTCTTAAAATGATCCTATTGGTATGTAGTGTGTCCACAAAATTTCATGCTTCTACCCAAAAGTGCACGATTGTTATGATTTTTTACAGTAATCCTCCGGACTATAGTAGCTCACCTGCAAACAAGACCAAAGATTGTGTTGCAATCCTAGTGAAGAGGAACAAACTGGTTCTACAATCTACATAGGCCTATGTCCAGATGACTGGCAACATTACCTAGACCGTGGTTTTTCTTACCTCCATAATAATACTGATCAACCGACTTCAGCCTTGACCAACATCGGCATGGGAGTGCGGAACCAGGTGGATGTTCACTTTTCCAGAAACTGCTTTGGACACGACTGTAAGTTAAAAATACAAGAAGTTTAGTCAATCCCAATGGCTCAGATCTAGAGGATTAGGGGTGGTTCATGAACTATAAAAGATGGTAGGGCTAGGTTGTAACTAGATAGGCCTACCTATGCCTACAAAAGCCTTGGCTGGACTAGGGAATAGGATAATGTGGATTATTTAATACAAGGCCACGTAGCTTATCAGCCACTCCGGCTTGTCACGGATGTTACATTTCACTCTTTATAGAGCTAAAAATCTTAAACTAGCAAATTAATTGTAATGTTTTATACTGAAACAATTGTGTTTACACACTACCTACCATTAGGTGAAAAAGATTTTTAAATGAATTGTAATTTTTAGATATATTAAGTGAAATGTGGTGTCACGGATGTTACATTGTTTGGGAAGTGGATCCCGGATCATCATCAAAAGATAGAAAATTCAGGTTCCTGACCCAGACAGCTACATTACCATATACATAGAGCTTATCCATGAAAGATGAACCCTTATTGGGCACCAAATCGACATGTAGATCGCAGCACTGGCGGCGCGCTACGTCACAACATGGCTAGCGTAATTGTGATTCCGGGTTGGAGCGTATATGGCGCTAACGTGTGTTAGTTGCGCCGGTTATGACAATTCGGGGATTATTTCCGATCTGTTCACTAACATTTACCTGTCTCGCACACGCATTAAATAAGATGTATATTTTCATCTACGGTTTGCATTTGTTACGCTCTTGAACTTTTTATTAATGCTGATAAAACATTGTTGATGCAGTTTAAAACAAAACAAAAAAATATTGACAGAAGTCCTCTTGTGTATATTAAATCTCATTCTATTGTTGAAGTTGATGTGACTAATTGTCTTGGTGTTTTTGTTGACAATGTGCTGGACTGGGGCATACACATTAATTATGCGAGTAAAAAACTTGCAGGTGGATGTTACCTCATTAAAAGACTGATGGATGTATGCAGTCTACGTGTTGTCAAATTAGTTTACTTTGCATACATCCAGTCCAGACTACAGTATGGGATTGTCTGCTGGGGGTTGTCACCCCACACAATTAGACTTTTTAGACTACAAAAAAGGGCTGTACGGTATATGTCCCATGCTAACAGTTATGTCCACTGCAGGGAGTTATTTAAAGACCTAGAAATTTTAACTTTGCCCTGCCTGTACATTTACAATGCAATTTTATGTTTTAAATAGTAATGACAAGCTAACAACAACAAACGGTGATTGTCATGACCATTTTACTAGGAACAGAGACAATTTTAAAATTGGAGAGCATCACCTAAACCTATCTTGTATGCGACCTGATATCTCAGGCGCTAAATTATATAACAAGCTGACCAAATACTTAAAGAAGAACAATGTGATAAGTTTTAAGACTGAACTGAAGAGGTTTTTAACTAACAATCCGTTTTATTCTGTCAATGAATACCTGGCATCTTAAATCTTTGTTGACTTGTTTTTATTTTATTGTATTGTATTGTATTGCTTACTCTTTGTGTGTTATTGTTGACCTGTCCAATATCATTGTAATGATCAATTAAGGACCAATAAATATATTATTATTAAATAAATAATAAATAAATTTTATTTAGAGTCTGCCCACTCAGTTATATAACTGATTTTCAGTGGGGGACTTTAAATCAAAGCGACCAAGCCAACCCTGCAGGCCCCGACGCAATCGACGAGTGAGCGATAACCAACCAAAGATCGATATTTTTAATAGGAAATATAGCAATCAGTGGTATGGACAGTGCGAACACCCGCGAATCAACGCCAGAATCAACAAGGCCAATTCAGAACAACTTTGAAATTTATTATGTGCTTCGTTGCTAGGACGGCTCCAAAGTCACCATTTACAAACTCCTAAGACAAGAACTGATGGACTTATTATTATTATTATTATTATTATTATTATTATTATTATTATTATTATTATTATTATTATTGAGCGAGCAAAGCGAGCGTCTCCACTTGACTCTTATGGCTCGAATGTCTGTTTTTTTTTTTTTTTTTTCTGTTACTGCTTTGATACAGGTCGCACCGTTTCTCTGATCGACCTGAAATTTTGCACTCATGTACATACCACCTAGGCAGGTTGCTGTATAGTTTTGTGGCAAAATCGTTCAAAAAGTTAAAAGTTACATTAAAGTTAATCGAAAGTTTTTTTTTCAAACTTAACGGCGACAAAATCTGAGGTGGCCAAATCATTTAGAATGTCCGTCCGATCACGAATATGTTATTTTTATTTTGATCCGATAAGTAGTGTAGATGGAAATTACATTATAACAAAGTCCCGTTACCATGGCAACGGAAAGTCGCACAGCTTTTTTGGCTCATGATAGCGGTCAAATGGAGGCTCGGATCGAGTTGAAATTTTGACCATCCGCAAGTTTCGTTCCCGATTGAATGCCATTAGTTTTGTGGCAAAATCGTTCAAAAAGTTATAAAGTTACATTAAAATTAATCTAAAGTTTTTTTTAAAAACTAAACGGCGACAAAATCTGAGGTAACCAAATCATTTAGAATGTCCGTCCGGTCACGAATATGTTAATTTTATTTTGATCCGATAAGTAGGCCTAGTGTAGATAGCAATTACATTTTAACAAAAGTAACGTTACCATGGCAACGAAAAGTCGCACAAGAATTCTGGTCACTATGTACTGCCACCTAGAAGAAATCAAGAGTAAAATAGTTTTCCCAAAGAAATGATGTCAAGGTCCTCTAGATGGCGGTGGATTTTATCCATTCTCTCCTATTTTACAAATTTTCAGCTAAATCGGTCAAGACCTAAAAGACTTATTGGTATGTAACATTATGGGAATGTCGTACTCGGGTCGTGTTGCACGTACCGGTGCTCGCTCAACAACGCGTCCAACTGAGCGTTTTCCTAGTTATTATACAACCACAAGTAGGCGTAATTGCGTAGGTAGGCCAACTATAGCCAAACTTGAACCTTCCTATTCCTATATTTCTGAATGGGATAGGGATGAAATGTAAAATATTATATAATAATATCATCATAATAGTTGGGTATATTATTATGTTTGAGCGTAAGAATATTCAGAAAATAATTCATAAGCAGATTATTATTTATTATTTAATTACTTCTATAAGTAAAGTTGCCAGCCGAAATTGGTAGGCCTATTGATCCAAGGAATTATTACCAAATTTGAAATTAGAATGTTAAGTTTTTGAAGTGAAAAGAGTCTGTTTGTTGTAGGCCTATCAAGAAATATTTTGCAACAAATTGATATTACACTGAACAGCTGAAGTGCAAGGTGCAATATTTAACGTTTTCCCGCGATAATGTAATAACAATAAATAGTACAAAAAAAAATGAAATGATTGGGAAATAAAAACAAGCCAAGCCTTACACACCTAAAAGTTTTGTGGGTACTTGTTCATTAACTGGACCCCCCTCAATTTTTTGTAAAATCGTTGTTTTTTTAGTTATTTCTGTTAACAATGAATAATTATAACTTGCGAGGAGTTGAATATGACTCAGAGACAGTGAACTAGACTCACTTGTTCAACGTGACTCAGGTGAGTACAGTCCATTGGAACGCGTACCGTAGGTCTACATGAGGGCAGTCGTCGCCGTGCAGCTGACATTGACGTTCACAGACACCAAATGAACCTTCAAAACCTTTAACGTCGCTATTTCAAACAAAAGTACTTTTCCGTTGAAAGTCCTTTATATTTAAAATAGCGACGTTAAAGGTTCTGTAGGTGTTTCGTTGGCGCAAGTATGTAGCCGGATAAGGATATTTTCGAGGCTTTGTTCGAAATAATTGTAATTTCCTGGCCTCCCAAAACTCAGATGGAATAGATGTAGAAGTTGTGATTGTCTAATCAAATGTTTTCACTGAATGTCTACATTTTTTTGGGAGGAGATCCCGTTAATGAACAAGTACCGTTTTGTGATACAGCCTACTTGAAGAGCTAAGCGACGTTTCATCCAGCATTGTGCCCTACAAAGTTATATCATTTCGCCCCGTGACTAACGCCAAGCGATGGATTTCAATGTAGTGTATAGCCTACCTGTACAAAACATGATATCATCATCATGAATCAAACAAAACTTATAGCCCTAGTCAATTCATATTAATCAAAGCATTCAAATATATAATAAATAACACTAATAAAGCTTGGCGCATTGAAAAAAGGTTCTACCCTTTCTGCACGCTCCTCATTTGCCATCCACCACACTTTTTGACAGATATCAATTACCGAAAAGCCAGATATTTTCTTTGATATTGTATGTAGGCCCCTACTTGTGAACTTGTCAAACAGTCGGTATTGACCACCTCTTCGTAGTGAGGTTCGACCCTTGCCGCACGCTCCCCATTATTAAGTAGTTATGCTACTATTTAACATTTATTAACGTTAATTGCTTTTACTTTTAGTAGGCCCTATTTAACTTATAATTACACCTCAAATATTGAATTCAGCACGGCAGTCACAGGACAACTGTCATGACGGAACGTAATCAGATCTCGACCGCAAGGAAATTGGTTCTCGACCTAGGTTTAGGGCTGTGGTGTAGGTGGTCGGAAATGGTCTATTTTGCTCATTATTGATTGTTTTACACCAAAATATGTAGGCCTATAAACTCTGGGTCGATTTCTGATTTTGATAATATTCGGCGAAGTTTAACATGGGATTTGCCGCGGTCGAGAATTGGTTATGTGGGCGGTCGAGAATAGGTTACGAAATAAAAGCCTAGGCCTAGGTCGAGAATTGATTCAATACAGCCTTCGATTGTTAGTTGATTCAACCAGAAGTATAAACACGAAGATACATTTTGGTACACTACTCTGAACAGCCTCAATTGCCGGAACGTTTTGATACCTTCCCCAACTAGGCCTATGTCGGAGATACAATGGCTGAAATACAGTAAAACATAGAACAAATTATTGGCTAAGGACAAAAGGTGGTCGAGAACTGCATAGCTGACCCTAGTAGGGCGTAACTAACATCCTGAAAGTGATTTTAAACATGTTTCAACCCAAGTTTTCGCCCAGAAAGGATGGTCTCACGCTCTCACCTCAACCAAATTTAATGTGTTGTCAGGTCCCTACCCAAACCGGTACTTTTTCGGTTGGTGCGGTCCAACTTTTAAACACTGTTTTTCTCCAATAAAAACAATAACAAACAACTTCAAATGATATATTATTAAAAAATTCACTAACATGTTTCATTTCATTTTGTTTTATAGTTAAATGTAGGCTATAAGTAGTGAGGTGTAACGCGGCCTAGACCTACCGTGCTGATAGGCTATGTTGTAGGCCTACTCACTGCAACCTTAAACAAGAACATAATCAAAAAATCAAAAATTGAATATCACGTTTTTGCTGTTATAGTAACAACAAAAAACTTCAAAACCTTTAACGTCTCTATTTTAAACGAAAGTCCTATACTGTTCAAAGTCCTTTATATTTAAAATAGCAATAGCGACGTTAAAGGTGTTGTAGGTGGAGTAGGTATTTAAGTGAAAAAGGTTGGTACTACTAAGTAGCCTACTAGGAAGCTAATGCTTTTTCAGGCGCGTTGTTGGATGAGCGTAATTTTTTTAAACTAAAAAATCGTAAAATTGTGATTTTTATAAGAAATAACTTTTTGATTGCGCTCAAATTTCACACGAATATATTAATCCAATAAAATTTAGGTTCTGTGAAAAATTCATCACAGTCGAATAAAGGATGTAGGCCTAGGTGTTAAAAGTCGGAGAAAGTTTTTAAAAATTAAAAAAAATCGTAAAATTGCGATTTTTATGAGAAATAATTTTTCAATTGCGCTAAAAACGTGGCAGTCTTAGTTCAGAGATTTCAAAGGTCTTCAGAAAATTTCATCACAATTGGAGTATCGGTTTAGCCGGAATCGTGTTAACAGACAGACAAAAATAGGCCTACAAAAAGAAAAAAAACATTACGGATTTTGTACTCCAATGTACCCCCTAGTGAAATAGAATCTTTGCTTCGCTCGCTACGCTTGCTACGCTCATCCAAAAATTGAAGGAGGCGTGGCCTAAGCGTAAATCACTTCTAACATGGTGGATCATAATAACAGTGAATTGTCAAGTGTCGTAGCTAACAATCTGTTGGTATTAGGTATTTCAAGTGATATTTGTGTATTTTCAACGAACACAATGTAGGCCTAAATAAATTGTTAATGATGAGTCGCTTTTGTATTTATTTCTCATATGAAGTGGTTTCTGATTGTTTTTAATGGTGGAAAAGTGTTTTAAAAAGTTGGACCGCACCAACCGAAAAAGATTCCCCCCCCCCCCCCCCCCCCCCGATTAAGACATTTTTTAACTTCATATCACATCCCGTGTTGCCCAACTCTGCTTGCAGTATAAGGTGCCCGAGTGTTCTAGCGCACGGCTGCCTGGCTGCGGTGCACTAGCCCTAGCTTGCACCAAAATTATTTAAGTTTCAGGGCGCGTCAACCGTTAGGTCATAATGCGCCACTCTAGCCTAGGGGGTATGGGGAGAAAACTACCATTTAAAGAATATAGACCTAACATAGGCCGATGCACAATTGCCCGGTAACGATAACGGGAAGAAAGTTGAATCACATGTTAACTTACGACACGATGCACAATAAAGCTTCCCGGCAACGGCAACGGGAACATCACCAAGTTTTAACTTTCCGTACGTTACCGGAACCAATCGGAATCAAGATGTACACGTCCTAAAACTATTTTATCAGCTGATTGATGCTTTATACGCGAGTAATATGCTAAATAAATTAAATACAAATATGCAGAAAAACAAAATTTAATTAACACACTTAGGACCTTTCTGAATAGTGGAAAACCTTAGGTCTAGGTCTCGATTTACGTCACGAATTACGTCATCAATCACCCAGTTTCATCCATGACGTCACAAGTAGCTCCGAATAGTCACGCACACAATCGAGACTGATTGAAATCAAGTAATAAGAATAAGAATCAAAAGTGCACACTAGGGAGCTATCCGAATAGTGCCAAAACGCGTTCATTCCCTGGTCTTATTCTCGTTTTACGTCACCGTTAGGCGTCATGATATCCATGACGTAGCTAGTAGCATCCGAATAGTCGAGCGCACGATCGAGACTCGCCGAAATCTGGGAATGAGAACAAGAATCGGAAAAGGACACCTGATCTTGTTCTTAGTACTAGAACATGGTGGCTGTTTACGATACGTCCGATAAATTACATAAATAAATTAAAGATAAAATGCATGAAGCAATCTAGTAACAAGACCAGGAATCAGACCAAGAATAAGAACAAGACCAAGTAATGAGACCAAGAACGGCAAAGAACACTATTCGGTTAGGTCCTAGGGACGTGTCTGATTGCTTGGAAAACGTGGCTCAGTCTCATTCTCATTTTTACGTCATCAATAATCGGTGACGTCAGAAGCAATGTACGAAGGGTCCCGATCGAGACTGAGAACGGGAATGAAACCAAGTAACGAAATAACCACACTCGGTTTCATTCTTATTACTAGAAAATGGCGGCCTCGGGAGACGATCAAACTAAAACACTTCCAAATCAC
The DNA here is from genome assembly GCA_024449915.1 of Sweltsa coloradensis. Taxonomy (NCBI): domain Eukaryota; kingdom Metazoa; phylum Arthropoda; class Insecta; order Plecoptera; family Chloroperlidae; genus Sweltsa; species Sweltsa coloradensis. Next base: position 23,540 of record JAMZAV010007031.1, on the reverse strand, counting down.
GTTGAGTAACCAAATAAGTTAGTAAAATGCAATAAATAATATAGTTATTAATAGTACAGAGTCATATTTGACACGGAAGCGTTATGTTAACACTTTAAAATACTGTTAAGATCGCCATCAGTCGGCCACCTGCATGTGTCAACTCCACGGCTGTTCGTCTGTTTGTTTTGATGTTGATAGCATTGTTGATACTCCCATCAAGAAACGACCGAAAGTTACACTTCCAGTAATGAGACCGAGACTGAGAATGAGAATGAGACTGAGAATGAGACTGAGAACATAGGACCTAACCGAATAGTGTTCTTTGCCGTTCTTGGTCTCATTACTTGGTCTTGTTCTTACTCTTGGTCTGATTCCTGGTCTTGTTACTAGATTGCTTCATGCATTTTATCTTTAATTTATTTATGTAATTTATCGGACGTATCGTAAACAGACGCCATGTTCTAGTACTAAGGACGTGGTCTATTGCTGAAAACAACGTGTCTCAGTCTCATTCTCATTCTCAGATTTTACGTCATCAATAATCGTGACGCTCGAAGCAATGTACGAAGCTGTCACGAAGGTCCAGATCGAGACTGAGAACGGGAATGAAACCAAGTAACGAATAACACACTCGTTTTCATTCTTATTACTAAAAATATGTCGGCCTCGGGAGACGATCAAACTAAAACACTTCCAAATCACGTGAGTAACCAAATAAGTATTAAATGTAATAAAATTAGTAATTAATAGCACAGAGTAAATTGATATGGAAACTTAGTAACACCTTTAAAGTACTGTTAGATCGCAATCAGTCGCACCTGCATGTGTCAATCCAGGCTGTTGTCTGTTGTTTTGATGTGATAGCATTTATTCTGATTCTCCACCAAGAGCAACCGGAAAGTACACTTCTAGTAATGGAGACGAGATTGAAATGAGATGAGACTGAGATGAGACTGGACTGAGAACATAGTTCAGACACGTCTAAAACAAGATCAGGTGTCCTTTTCCGATCCGTCTCATTCCAGATTTGCGAGTAGATCGTTCGCTCGACTATTCGAATTACACTAGTCACGGATGTCATGACGTTTTGTAACGATGACGTAAAACCGAGAATAAACGAGTCTGAAACGAGTTCTCATCTATTCTCATTCTCAGTGCTTGGTCGGAATAAGATGAAAAGGTTGGTTATTCATTACTATTACATTCACGTCTCAGTCTCACGACCCTGTACATTGCTTCTGAGTCACGACGACTGATGACGTCAAACTGATAAGAGAATAAGAATAAGCCACGTTTTTCAAGTCAATCAGACACGTCTAAGCCAGGAATGAAACGCGTTTGCACATTCGATAGTGTGGTATTTCACGAGACCAAGTCAAGTAGATGAAACCAAGCAATAAGTATAGACCAAGTAATGAGACCAAGAACAGAATTCAGAAACGCCTTTTTCATTTATTTGTTCCGTCAGTTTGCTTGTCTCGGCAATGTGCATCGGGCCTTACCTCAAAATTTCCATTCATGAATTCTAGACCTACAGTAGCTACTAGCCCTAGGCCTAGGGTACGTCTTAAAAGTAAACTAGTAGGTAAACGTTAACCTAAAACCAAAAGGTGTTTTCGCATACCAACCACAATTTTCATAGCTTACCTTATTAAAAAACAACCCAAATTTCGAAAAGTTTCCAGAGTTTTAAGCAATGGCTCACGATGGCGTCACATCACCGACCCCCCCGCCAAAAAATGCAAAATGCGGGTCCAGATTCCCGCGCAGTGCTGGCGCCTAATTTAAAAATTCATTACAAAAAAACCAAGTACAAACTAAATTTTTTAGCCCATCCAAAATGATTAAAAAATTTTTTACAACTTTTTTTCTTAGTCTTATTTAACACTTACTAGGGAAACGCCCAAAATCGTTGTTATCGAGTAGGAGCCATGTGTTGAACCCGGGTAACATTCCTTTTCTTCCCCCTACCTTAGGCCTCCCTAGCCTATCAATATCATAGGCTATAGTGGAGCATTATGGCCCAAACTATGACCTAAACTTAAATACCCTATTATTTATACGAGTATTATAATCAAACTTAAATGCAAATGTTCCCGCGTACTCAACACACAGACCTGGGTAAGTTACTTTTGAAAAGTAATGAAATTACATTACTCATTACTTCAGCCAAAATGTAACTAAATTACTATTTAGTTACTTTTCCAAGAAAGTAATGAAATTACGTTACTTTTTATGAAAAAAAGTAGTGAAATTACTTTCAAAAATTACTTTTTAATTTAAAATGTATCTGACGTGGGGACGAGTAGGCCTATGACGCAAGTGCTTTGTCTGACGATGGCGGGTCTCAGACAGGGTGTTATCCACGCCCACACTTCAAAACCAGCGGAGGCCTATCACAGAGATATTGTAGATATCGACGTATTGATGTAAAGTAAATTATTGATTACGCGGGTGACATCTATCGGCGAAATGTTGTAACTACACTACAAGTGTAACAATTCGACTATCATTTATTTGACACAGACTTGAATGTTTGATGTCAAGTAGATAATTACGTCGTCAACGGCGCTCGTCATAGGCGAAAGTAGGCCTCCCAAAAAGTAAACATGGCTAGGTTCTGAAATAAAAACTCGGGACTAGAAATCTCTCGATCAGACCTACGAAATGTCGGAAATGCTGCATGCACATGCACATTGTTCAAGCGGGTGATACGTAGAAAGGCAGCAGGCACACTGGCCCAGTGACTGATTTTGATACACAAAGGCACGGGGCCGCGCGGCAAAAGTAACGCGTTACTAACGCCAAATTACAATGATAAAAGTAGTGAAATTACTCTTTCGTTACTTTGAGAAAATTGTAATTAAATTACTGGCTCGTTACTGAAAAAAGTAATTTCGTTACAGTAACGCGTTACTTCCGTTACGTTACTACCCAGGTCTGTCAAACACATGACTCTCTCACTCGTCTAACAACGACTTTTTAACATTCCTTTTCTTATCCCTACCTTAGGCCTCCCTAGCCAATCATAGGCTACAGTGGAGCATTATGGCCTAAACTGTGACCTAAATGTATACCCTATTATTTATATGAATATTATAATCAAACTTAAATGCAAATGTTCCCGCGTACTCAACACATGACTCTCTCACTCGTCTAACAACGACTTTGGCTTTTCCCTAGTCGAGTTGGCTAAAGCGCCCTTATAGCCGAAATGTGGGAGACGTGGGTTCAATAGTCGGGAAAGATTTTGTAATTACTGGATTGTATTTTTTAAATTATTTAACATGTTTTGAAACGTATATAACGCAGTGTAGTCCATCATCTTTGACAATACTATGGAAAACATAGCCAGTACAGTACGAAATACGTGACAATATTGCAAGGTTTACTCAATCTACGAGCGGAATTTGGGGGTACCTTGACGTCCAACATTCGATTAACCTTGGACACGGCATTTCACAGCCAGGTAAATAACAAACAAAAGATATTATTTCAAAATGAAAACCATTGTCGTTAAAATAATTCCTATACATTTCAACGTATTTTTCAGTTTTTTATTTCTTGCAGGTTTAAATCGCAACAGATTGTGCTCATTTTGTAAGCAGTTCTAAGTTACCTGGTCACGGATGTCTGTTTAAAATTTCAGCTCAATCTATTTGGCCGTTCGGCCGTATGAGCCCGGACAAACAGACAGACAGACAGACATTTAACATACAGACAATGCTCACGGCCAAGGCCGATGGGAGTATAGCGTAGGAAAGATACTTTCGCTCGCTCACCGTCTAAAAAATGACTTATGTACCTTTTAAAAGTGGACAGTTTTATTAATTTTTGAAAGACGACACGGGGTCTGTTTCTTTTGTCAACCCAATTTTACACTTTGCATTTTGAAGAGAAATAAGCGTTCTTTTGTCCAGTTGTAATTACTATTTCTTCAAAGACGTTTTCTTTGCCCGGGGGGGGTAATTACAATTTTTACACTTTTTGCACCTGTCTTTGAGGAGGGTAAAAGGTTATCCATGGAAATTCGCACCAATTTCAAAATAACCCTGGTGTAATGTGCGGTTGTTTAATAATAGAAGATAAAACTGGTAATAATAAAATAACATGGAATAGAATTAGAAATGCACAAAGTTGTGTTATTGAGTGGATTCTTATGAAGTGTTTGATAATGCATTTAATGAACGAATTCAAAAAAAGAAAAGGGTGGGGAATGAAAGAAAGAAAAGGAAAAAAGGAAGAAAAGGAAATGAAAAAGGAGAAAAAAGAAAAAGAGAAGAGAAAAAAAACATTAAAAGAAAAACAAAGAAAAAACTGATTATTGGGACGATCCCACTCAACGAATATGAGGTTTGCCAAAATAGGAAAGCAAATCGGGATTATAATCAAAAAACTTTCGCGAAGAAACCACCGCGCGAAATCTTTATTTTGTGGTTTCAATTTTTCATTTTTGTTCAAATCTTGATAACAGTTGAGCCCAAAAATCTTGACTGTAATATAAATTATATCAGATTTTATATTTTTAAAATTGTTCATGTTAATGATCACAGCAATGAAAGGACACCTAACTCAAGTTGAAGCCCATAGTAGGTGGCAACCAGACAATCTATGCAGAAAAAAATAAAATTGAAAATACATTGATTATATCATTCATAATCAAGCATAATGAGCAAACAAAGAGAAAGCAAATCATTAATAAGAACTTTATAAAGGAAAATTTAAAACTTACACAAACACAAGACAAGAACCTACAAATAAATTTTAACATCAATTCTTTGCTCTTTGTTCAAATCATTGCTTCAATTTACTTTTAAATTGTACAATTCCTAGATCATAACTGTCTTTAATATCTAAGAAATTGAATTTCCAATAGGATCCCCGCCTTCTGTACATAATGACTTTCTAATGCTTCAGAATTTAATTTTAGGACTTTATTTTCTATCACGATCAACAATTTTAAAAATTGGGTGAATACTAAAAGTTACTTCCAATACTTTGTGTGTTTTTACCGAACCTACCACTTCATCCTTTCCTCAATCGTGAAACAATGAGACTCCCATTAATCTTGGCTCAGGAAATTTCAACAGATGGTCAAATTCTATTTGGATAAAACATACTCATTTACGTCTTACTGCCCAAACCACTAGCAATAATAAAATAAAAATCGCTTTTAATATCATTTTTATTTTTTACAAATTGTTTGTGGTAAAGCATTGTTGGTGTAATGCTATTTTTTAAAATTTATTTTAATGTATTTTATTGTTGTTTCTGGCATCTTGATTAGATTTATTTAGTTGTCCTCCTTTGTAAATCAGTTTTTATAACTGAATTTAGATAGACGTTAAATAATAAAAAATAAAAAAATAAATACAAGTAATTTACCGTTCATCTATTTGTTTAAAAGATGTTTACGTGTGTGGGCCCCATTGTTTCAATCTCCCTACCCCTGCCCACACAAGGAGGAACACTTTCAAAATGCGAAGTCAAAATATCTACAATACAATTGACTATGGCGTTTTCCTTGGTATGCATCGGCGAGTGCAGAGATGTCTTGTTGTCAGCCTCCACTTGAATACATTACAAACTAAACAATGAAAAGGAAAGTGGAAACCAGTGCGCACTAGGGGCACTAGTGCGACCTGAGAGCGGCCATGAAAACGCCATAAATACAAAGTATGTGCATTTACCTTGGCTGAAGGTAAGGATCGGTGTCAGAGGCCTAGGCTATAGGGCTTCCGGGGAGGGCCCGGGGGGGAGGGGGGGATGCCCGTAAGTAAAAGGGTTTCCACATGCAATTTCTTTATCCTTCACTTGGTCTAAAAAACGACCCCCGGCTTCGAACTATGACTCATTCTGAACGTAATTACCGATAAACATTATGCAATCAATTTTAACACTTGTTTCGGGTTTTTACGACAGGGGGGCGAATTAACGACTCTGCAGAGGGATGGATGGTTTAGAATAGTATTTTCGTTAGAAAAACCGGGGTCTGGGGCGAAGCCCCAGCCTTCGGAGGCGAATTTTTTGGGGGTATTATTGCCCTTGAGAGGGCCCTTAGAAGCGATCTGAGGAAAATATTGGGGGTATATTGCTCTCAAGATGGGCCTTAGAAGCGATCTGATGAAACTTTTTGGGTCATTATTGCCCTCGAGATGGCCGCAGAATGACCCTGAGGAAAAATTTGGCGGTATTATTGCCCTCAAGATGGTTTTAGAAGCGATCTGAGGTATTATTTTGAAAGGAATATGTGTAAATTGACGCATTATTTATTAACATTACGAGATAAAGTCACTTGATATGTTATGAGATGAGATGGGAATCCAGAGGTGGGGATTTATCCATCCCTGGCGGGGATACCTTTAGTAAAACAGAGTTACGGATGAAATTACCAGGGGGGGGGGGAAATCCCCCCTATCCCCCCCGTCAATTCGCACCCTGGTTACAGAGATATGAGCACTTTAGTCGGAGAATCTACAGGTTGCCGCGTAGGTTAAAATGTTCGCACTATTATTATAGTCACTAGTTTATAGTCACTGGGACTGCGAGGGATTGGATACACAAAGACTGCGGGGCAAAGCGGGGTTCCTTTCGCTTCTCGCAGCGCAGTTCCAGTTATCGCCGCTAGGCCGCAGCACCGCACGGTCAGCCTTTGCAAGGTGACGCGTAGGCAGCCCGCTGTACACCACAGAATCCTTGACAATGATCAGCTTTTAGGCTTACATCTCTGTATCTACAGAGGCTACAGCATGCAAGGATCGGCTAATTAAATTTCTTCTTTCTATCTTTCTTTCGTTAAATTATTTACATTACTATTGGGCTTTTTGACATAAATGAGCCATATGAGAGTCTTTTTTACCACTTAAATATCACATGCAGCATTTTCTTTCTGCGTTTAGTCTATTTATATATTAGTTAGCTACTATATCGGCCTACATTAATTTGTGTGTGCATTTTACTCTTTTAAATTTGTAACGGACATAAGCATTAACTATAAGGGAGATTACAGATTAATCAACCAATCCACCAACAACCTTTTAGTTAATATTTATGACCGTTACATGGTTCTAAAAGTAAAATGCACATGCAAATTAATGTAGGCCGGTGTAGTAACTAACTTATAAATAAATGGATACAACGCAGAAAAAAACTGCTGCATGAGATATTCAAGTGGTAAAAAACACTCTCGAAGCACATTCATGAACAATGTCTATAGAATTTATTCTTATGGAAACAACTATACGTTTTGTTTATTTTTCAACTTATCTTAAGTATTCATCCTAAACATTTATATATAATTATATATAACTAGACAAAAGACAATATCGTTGCTAAACGAGTGAGCGAGCCATGTGTTGAGTACCCGGTAACATTCCCTTTCCTCTCAATAACTATGGCTGGATCCAGCATGGGTCTTTCCTCAATAGCCTAGAATTAGAATTAGCTAAACAAGGCAGAAGTACACATTAATAAAAGCAGGCGAAACTTCCACTACAACCGACAACTTTGTGAATTTAAATTTGATTTATTCAGTAAGTCGTCGGAAGAGGGGGCACCGACTTTGTGGGTGCCCATGGACTGAATCACCTCTTAGATTGTCTGGATGGGTGTACAGGGGATGAAGAACACCTCAGATTGTCTGGATGAGTGCCCAAGGGCTGAAGAACATCTCAGATTGTCTGGATGAGTGCCCAGGGGCTATAAAGAACACCTCAGATTTTCTGGATGGGTGTACACTGTACAGGGGATGAAGAACACCTCAGATTGTCTGGATGGGGGTACAGGGGCTGAAGAACACCTCAGATTGTCTGGGTGAGTGCCCAGGGATGAAGCACCCCTTAAGATTGTCTGGAGGGTTGCTGTGCAGTGTGAACCCCTCCATATATATTCTGAATCTTGAAAAAATCGGTATATATAATAAGAAAGTTTCGAGCTATCTACATTCACAAAAACGTTTAAAGATTAATATCAATCTATTTCAAGATATACAAATTACTTTGAACTAAACAAACGTATTCTTACTTATTCTATTAACAATATTAATAAAAACACCAATTGTGTCATTTTTCCCGTTTTTTAACGTGTCGTTACAGATTATGTGGTTTTAAAAAAATTTGGGGAGTAATGGGCCTTTCAATATAATACATTTTTTCATTTCGGGGAATTTTCCCTCCTCATTTCTCCTGCGCCGTCTACAATTGTCCAGCCACCTAGTAGCCGTGCATATGGTACAAATGAAAAAGTACTGCATCCCTTGCAAATTAGACTTAAAACACTACCCTGAAACTACAAAAAATTGTTTGTTTTTTTCATTTTTAAGCCTAATTATTTGCGCCAGGGAAGACATAGTATAAAAGAGACTTACCTACAAATCGCCGTTTTATTACATTTTGTAGTGTAATAATGGAACCTGAAAGCTACCCTTATTCATAGCTTTAATTAACTTTTTATCCTTTACATTTTACTAGTCATTGCCAAAAAAAAGTTCTGCAACAAAGGGGTGAAATAACACAAACAGTAGTTGCCATGTTAATGACAACAACAAACTAAGGGACACGACTTTTAGAAGAAGTAGTGTTTTAGGGTAAATTCATATGCTACAACAACAACAATTCCAATGATGGTTATCATATTGCCAAACAGATAGAGCCAAAATGCAGTTTGTTAGTGATAGAGGGTACAGTCTTAGACACACATATTTATATAAAAAAGTAATGAGATGCCATGGGAATGACATTTGATAGGTATTATATCCTAGTTGAAAGGGTAAATTGAAGTGAAAATTATTGAAATGTTTTTAATAACGCGTGGAATTATGAAATGAATTTTAGAAAAAATTGGCAGATTTTAATTTTAAAATTTGATATGGAAAAACTAAAAGGGACATGAACATTCCATTTAAAAATATTAAGCCTGATGTAGATTTTATGTTAAATGTTAGTATTATAAAATAAAGTTATTTTCTATTAAGTGTTTAAAATATCAAAATCAGCTTATTCTGATGTTAATTTAATAGTTAACTGATTTTTTTTAAAACAACCCTACACTGAAAAGTTGATACAAGTTTCGGTCAAAAAAACTATAGAAAAAAAATGTCCAAAGAGTACCCTAAAAAAATATTTTGACATATAAAAAGTTCCCCAGAACTATGAACATGGTTTTACAATTTGTTTGTATTTGCTTATCTTAGTCCATCATGGCTGTTAAGCCCCTGTTCCCATTTACCCCACACCACCTCCAATTGGGGGTAATTAGGAACACTGGTTCGGGGTAATTAGGAACAAGTGGGGTAAAAAGGAACAACACAGTTAACCTATGGGTTATATTTAACACACATAACAAAAACTTGTAGAAATACAGCCAAACCTTACACACTCAAAAGGAATGAGATCTAAAAAAGGGCCAAGCTCATCTACCCTTCCACATAAACGTACAGTGTCCCATAACAGCATCCTCGAAAAGCTTGGCAAAATAGAATTTGCGATTATTAATTTAACGTAATAGTTTATCCAAGTTCTTTTTTTCTAATTAATTTAAACGTAATAACATGCAAATTCTATTTTGCCAAGCTTTTCGAGGATGCTGTTATGGGACACTGTACGTTTATGTGGATGGGTAGATGAGCTTGGCCCTTTTTTAGATCTCATTCCTTTTGAGTGTGTAAGGTTTGGCTGTATTTCTACAAGTTTTTGTTATGTGTGTGATCTCATTACTTTTTCAAGTTCCATTACAAAATTATTTGCTAAAATATAAGTTTTTTATCAAAGTTGATTTAAATTCTATGGTATTAGCAGTAACAATATAGGATGTAAAATATCTAGACCCGGATTCATGTACATCCTGGGTATAGGTGTATAACCATGGTATACGACGGTAATAAGGACTGGGACCCCAATTCTTGAGTTCGTGTGGAGATGAGTTGAAAACGCAATTTGAAAACGAAGTCGTTTTCGTTTTCGAAGGAATTGGTATTCTTGAACGGTATCGTGGAAAACGTCATGGGTTGTGAGTTGAAAGCATTAGTCTCCTATTAATTAAACCCTCTAGATTAGCAGTCTCCTATACCTCCGCACAGGCGCGAGCGTAGCAAATTGAAGACTCAACCGGCCCATTTCAAGATGGCGATTTGGTGTTTTAATTTATGCTTTTTTAATGCAATAAAGTATTTTACTGGATTGTTTGATATGGTTTTAGCTTGTGCAGCATGGTATTAAACAAAAGAAACAATACGAAGTGATTGCATAAGGGAATTTAGTAATCATTTGGTGTTAAAGGCTAGTATGCTTACCTGTCAACCTGGCGGCAATCTTGAGAACTATTTGGCCACAAATCGCTCCCATTTGATTAACATGTAAACTGTCATTTTAAGATGGCTTCTAATTGTACCGGAAGTGGACCACCGACTGCTGGTCTAGCCAATTATATAGATGTCTATGGTTGAAAGAGTATCACGAAATCCAAACACTTTAAAAAGATTTGCGTATAGCAAAGAGCTCGAAAAAGTTCTATTAGCCTGGTTCAAACTGTGGTTTAGCCAAAAGGGTGTTTTAAAAGCAAACTTAGAACGGTTTTTCTAACTTTGGTGTGCTAAAACCGAAAAACCATGTTGCCCAAACCGATGGCTCTATCCCCACCCTCCCCCCCCCCAAAAAAAAAAAAAAAAAAAATAAAAATAATACACTTTCATTCATTAAAGTCCAGAACGCGATCTTAATTTGATGTGCTAAAACCGAAAATCGATTGCCCAGAACGCCGATAGCCTCCCCCCCCATTTACCCTCCCCCCCCCCCCCCCCAACCAAAGTTGACAACATTTTTTCGTCTTGATCCATTGACTATTTGGTGTGCTAATCCGAAAGGATGTTGCCCGCAGCCCCAACCGATGGTTCTAAAACCCCCCCCTTTCCCCCTCACGTCCTCCTACAAATTTTGACATTTTCAAATTTTCCTTAACCATTCCCTTTACTTGGTTGCTAACAAAAACTTTCCGAGTTCAAAATTTAGCCCCACCCCACCGGGCCCAAGGTGATAGGGGGCAAAAAATTAAAGTTTGGTAACATTTGCATATTACCTTTTAAGGGGTAACCAAATTTTTTCCTTCGCCCCACAATGAAAAGATGCCAATTTGTTGAAAAAGGGAAAAGTAAGTTTTTTTAAAGGGTTTTGTTTTGAAAAATTGTTTTATTGTTTTGGTATAAATTTATTAATTTTTAAAAAATTTCCCTGTTTTTATTTTTATTAATGAAGGCTTAAAGTGAAAAATGTTGGGTTTTTGTTTTTTGTTGTTTTCCCCCCTTTTTTATCTTTTTTGGGTATTTTTCCCTTTTTAATTAACTTGGCTTTTTTTTTGAATTGATGGTTTGGTGTGTTTTAAAAATTTTTTAACGATGTTTCCGCTAAAAAATAATTTTTTTGTTTTCTTGGTGTTAAATACCTAACTTGGGTTTTAATTCCCAAAAATTAAAATTTTCAAGTTTTAATTTATTTTAACTATTTCTTTTCAAATTAATTTTTTTTGGCTCAAAAATTTTTTTTTTCCACCTCTTGCCTCCCCACCTACACATCCCCGAAAAAAATTTGTATGTCTAATTTGCATGCATTTAAAAAAAAAACTTTTTAACTTTATCTTACCTTTAGTGAGTATTTGTTTTAACTAAAAAACTGATATTATTGATTTTGGTGCAAAATTTAAAAATATTTACATTAAAATTTCGATACCCCCCAAAAATTTACCCGTTTTTATCCTACTTGAATGAAAATCCAAAGGCTCAAATGACCGAACCCCATCCGTTGCCATTTGCCATTTTTGCTTAAAATAGTTAACGCTCGCCCACAAAAAAATAAGTCTCTGTTTGTGCAAGAAATACACAAATTTCCCCTTATGTCAGATACGCAGCCCCGTGGCTTCATCCTGTTGAACTTGAATGGCATCATTGCCAGTGCTTTGCCCTTTCCTAAAATATCTTTGTAACAGTGATTTTTCCCTGCTCGAAAAAAAATTTAATTACAATTTGCTTAAAATGCGTTTCTTGGGGGAGTGTCCGGGTACCCAAAGCCCACATGCATAGGTGTCAAAACTTCACCAAAATTTAAACGAAACCATACATCTTGAACAAGTTAATTTTTAGATTGACTCATTTTCTGAAACTATCCTCCTACAATTGCGAATGAATTTTGGGATGAACTCAATGCTCTTTCACTTTTTTCATGTCCTGCGTTTAAAGTTTTTAGTCATCCATCCCTGCTATTTTTGACCTTTGGGCATTATCGGGCTGCTAAACTGCTGTGCATGATAGCCCTTTCGTTGTGTTTCGTTGTGTCATTAAATTTTTTTCTCCACTCTTTTTTGGCATAAGTACGTTTCAAAACCCACAATCGTCCCCATTTGTTGCGATAAAAATAAATTAATTATCTATTTCATCTCGGTTTTGATTCTTTTACAAAGATTTTCTTATTCTTTAAAGAACTGAGTGTATCTTTCCACGCAAAATCCTGAACAAAAAAAGGGTTTAAATCTGCTCGAAAAGTGCAATTCTTACTACCCATGCCTTTGCGTTGTCGCCATATTTATTATTGTTCTTCTTTTCTTCGCGACGAAAGAAAGTAATCAATCAGTTTTTTTCTAAATTTTCTTTGAACGGGAAACAACCACGCTGGATGGTTTTTAAATTTTCCCGGTTGATTTCCATATATTTGAGAGGGTTTTTGCTTTTCTGCCATTAGGTTTTGAAACCACAGAGTCGTACGCTCATTACGGCTGCATTAATTTTGGATCATTGATATGCACTGCTCATACCCACGTCTAACTTCGTTTAAACTTTTTTGGCATTACTTTGCCCAAAATAAAAGCGCTCATCAACTTCAATTCCTATTTTTTTTTTTTTAAAAAAAAGGGTTTTTTTGATTTTATTAAGGGCTCAGGGGCTGAAGTATTATCGTTGCACTACAGCTTCTCACAATAAAATAGGGGGGAACACGACGTTTAATCGCAAGCGGATTATATGGCTTTGTTATGCATAACGTGGGCCCTACATACCCGCCTTGAAGAGAATAAGGCGCCTAGCTGGGAGTTAAAAGAAAAAAATTTTTAAATTTTGCATCCCTTTTTAACTCGGAAGGAATATGTTCTATCCCCAAACCAAATTGTTGAGTTTCAGGGACCCAAAAAAGCTCTGTTATGACGTATTTAAGTTTATTTGACGTTTCATGGCGGGGACCTATAGCGGGGACCAGGGAAAAGGTTTTGTGAAATAAAAACTTCTAGAAGACAACCTCTTGCCTACTCTTATATTGTGTGAATTTGTTGAAAAAAACAAATTCAATGACGATATTTTGATCTTTTTCTAAAGTTTTGTCGAATTATTAAAACCATGACAAAAATTCATAAGGTTTTTTAAAGTGTGGGTTTTGATCCAGGGGGCTACCAAATTTGTAGCTGCGATGCGAATACGTGAAAACCTCTTCGGCGAATAAAATTTTTACATAACATGATTGTTGCGCTTAAACGTAAGTAAACAATTTTTGACAACATCTCGAAGGTTCATGGTCCTACAGATTTAAAAAATACCTTTTTCTCCATGATTGGTTATACCCTTTCAAGTTGCCCTTTTACTAAATTTTAGACAATAAGCAACCGTCAAAAAATTATTGTGCCAATAGAAAAATGTTTACCAAATTTTATTAAACAAATAAAATTTGACCTACATTGACCTCTGCTGCCCACAAAATTAATTTTGAACAATTAAAATATTTTTTATTTAGAAGACCCTTAAATAATCTTTGAACACATACCATGCTAACTAAGTTTTAAAAGTACATTTTAAAAATTCAATTTTATTACATTTTCATTTAGGGGATGATTAGACCCACCCACCCTATGGGGATTTTAGGGGATTCTTTATGGGTTATTAAGTGTTTTTTTTATTTTTATCCAATAATACCAAATTCGCTTCTGTTGCAATTTGTCCTATATGTTCGGTCTCAAATTTACGGATAGTCCCCGGACTAGTAGCGGCGAGAGTCCGAGAGTAACTATCACCAACTAGTATTAAAAATTATCCCACAAGAAGAGCTTTTAAGGAATTTTCGATTTTTCAATTGCATCTTATTCAGCTGAGTGTCAGCGAGTATCAACAGCCTATCTCATCAATGCTATGTTGTACAGTGTTAAATGTTAATAAAACGTCCTACTGATCAGCGATTCTTTGTGTTTGAACATAATTTTGAACCAGTTTTACCAGTTAAGCTTAAATTTTGAAATAGCCATATTCTCAGACATTTAATTTGTGATAAAAATCAATTTTCAATTCATTTTTATCATCAAAATAACGTTCACCAACTAGGATCCCCTAAAAGTCTGCAAATTCTACACATTTACCCAAAGAAATGGGATTTAAGGGTTGAAGTTTTTAAGTCACTGTTGGGCAACATTGGTTTTCGAATTCAGCGTTAAAAAACATATAAGAAAAGTCATGTTGCCCGCTTTTAACACGAAATCGGCGCACTTTGAACAATTAACATGGAAGTCCCATACCGCGTGGAACTAGGCTCTATATTTATTCTAGATGGCAGTGCCTTCATAAACGCGGGCCAATCGAAAGACAAGTTGTATGAAATGATTTGATTGTTGCAATTATGTAAACAAACAGTTGAGCAAGTTCATATCAGAAGGGTTGGCTAGGCTTGTCAAACATGTAATGTAAGTATGAATTTTACTAGTCCTATAGCCAAATGGAACTTTAGACCTACACTTTTGCATTATAAATAATTTTCCACATCTGGGCCTAGGCCAGGGACGGTTTCTGATTTGTTTTATGAGAGTATAATGACACCTTTTCTCGTTCCACACAAAGAAGAAATTTTTTAAATGTCCGCTATTTGTTTACGTATCGCACTTTCCCGCCTAACTCTGCTTATACCGTCAACAAGTGTCAAGTAACTATGGTTACTTGTTGATTGTATGCCAAGTGTTTAAGGCTTATTTTAAAACCTTTATTTGGAAGCCTTCCAACAAACTTTTTCAACTTTTTTTTTCAAAAGAGACTATATTTCTATAACCTTAATGTCCATGTAAAATATGAACATTGTAGTCCCACTCGTCTGGTCAGAATCGCGGGCCGTCGTATTTGATGTTAGCAGTAGCAGTAGCAGTAGTAGGCAGTAGTAGGCAGTAGTAGGCAGTAGCAGTAGCTAACATCCTTAAAGTGATTTTGAGCATGTTTCAAGCCATTTTTTCACCAAGAAGGAATAATCGTACCCCAATAAAATTTGGCATGTGTTGTCAGGTACCTAAATCCCCTCGATTGTGATAGTTTTCAAGTTCACATCACGTTACATGACGGCTGGGTAACACCTCGAAATCACCCCAACTCTGCTTGGTGTATAAGGTGCTTGAGTGTGTAGCGCACCGCGGCTTGGCTGCGGCGCCCTAACGGGCACCTAGATGGGGTAAATAGGAACATTTCTCGATCTTCACAGCCATCTCTATTTGACCATTGTGGTTGACCAGGTGTTGTGAAAATTGTTATTTAGGCCATTTTCTGCTTTTCCCTAAATTTTTTTCTGACACTTGGGAAAATATCACCTCAGTGCACTATAGTCACAAGATTTCCCATAAGATTGATTACGTTCCTTTGTGCGTTCCTAATTACCCCATATTCCCACCGTTGATAAAATTTGATTAGAAAAGCTAAATTCATCCCTCCTTCCCAATTTTTCCACTTACTTATTTGCAAGTGTTGGCGCAAGGGCGAGGATGTACACGCGACCTAGAGTTCTAGAACTGCCCTAGGTAGTGAAGGGGAGTGGACTGTATAATTAATGAGGGATGGAAATATAGGTAGAGGGATAGTGCCGGTAGCAGAGCTATTACCACATACCTGGTTGGACGTACTGTTGGACGGACGTGCTGATGACGTGTAGACGTGCAGGCAAGGGATGGAGCAGGCGAGATGACACGGCAGTGGCGCGTAGATAGGCACTATGTTAGAACTACACTAAGTTTGCTAGAGAGTTATGTTATTATATTGTAATAAACACACGTGAGTTTACCCTCAGAGAGAAGGGTGGGCGCGTTGAGAGAATGCACACGAAAGCTAGAGGTAACGTGGCGAGAGAGAGAGGGGCTGTCAGTACACTTGCGTACGTGACGCGTAGACAGTTGAGTTCACTTACACTGCACTGAGTTCTGTACGTGGCGATGGTAACTGCAGTCGCAAATCTCGGTGCGGACGGAGATTCTCAGTCAGCACTTTGTGTATAATAGATGCTTGTGACACCTGTTGGGGATTAGGTGAACTATGAAAGGAAATTAATTCAAGCGGGAGGAATTCAAAGTGGAATGCGCGTAAACATACCGGCCACCAAAATGGGGTGACATTTTCATGGCTAATCTGAAGTAAAGCAAAGCAAAGAGAAGAGACAAAGAGGTTGCTTAAAAAGCTAGATTGTCCAGACGAGAAAAGAGCAAATGAGAGTTCTTAGCAGAATTGCTACATAACAATATACAAGAAACTGTACAAGAGGGGTGCTGTGCTTTTATGCACAGGGAGGGTGATGAGCTTGTTGACGGGTCTAGTCATCGGCCTTATGAGTGCCGTAGAGAGGCGACACGAACAATGCCATCACGACAGGGTGCAGGTTGGTGGGATGCGCCCTATTGGCCAATTGAGGGGAGTGCTTGAAGCTTCAGCACGAAAACCACATCTCCGATTTGGAGTTCGTTTGGGTCTGGTCCATTTTCCGCGCTGCTCTGGTATGTAGATACGTCGCGGGACCACGGATCCAGAACGCTTTGATGGAGCTGTCTCACGCGGTGCCAGCGTGACAGATGCGATGCGTTGTCCGCTTCGATGCGCTCGGGCGGAGCAAGTAATGGTGCACCGTCAGAAAGTTGACCTGTGCTCAGATAGTCAGGTCCATCAGCTGGGTCTTGAGGCGAGTCACACAGAGGGCGGCTGTTCGAACAGCCTCGATGCTGAGAATAGAGTGGCATATTCTTCATGCGTTGGGTTAGGAGTGTCAGAGATTAATGCACGAAGAAGAGATTTTAGCTGATTTCACACCTGCTTCCCAGATTGGCCGCGAAGTTGGGTGCCTATGGAGGATTGAAGTTGCCATTGGATTTTCACGCTTGCTAGAGAGTCAGAGATCGAGGTTCCAGACTTGGCGAGGGAATCTTGCACTTCACGAATGTGGACGATCAGCACCACGTAGTTGCGTCCCAGTCGAGTGATGTGGGCTGGTAGACCTCTACGCGGAGATGAACCTATCCATGTCCGCTAGGAACGCTCTCTGGAAGCTCAGAAACCATTCAGATGTACAGCATTTGGTAGCCATGCATACGAACAAACATAAATAGCCTTCGTACTTGGAGCATTTCTGCCGGTTGCTATTTTCACTGAGAAAAGGTCCAGCATCTCAGTGCCTCGTTCATGAAGGCACGTGAGTTGTACCGAACTGCTGGAGGTCAGCCATTTTGGGTTGTAGAGGCTTTGCACGAAACTTGTGGGCAAGTGAGACCATCTATGGGATGCGCTGTCTGATCAGACCGCGGAGAGAGACGACAAATATCGTTCTTGAATCAGCGACGCACGGTCCGAGGCCCGGAATGTGAGTGAGAGCTGTGAAACGAGTCACAGATGAGTGCTGAGAGATGGCTTGCTGGGGAAAGAATCGGTGAGCGTGATTCTCTGCAGCAAAGAGTGGCGGAGGCCTACCGGCCACCATTGAGGAGTCCCTGCTGCGTCGACGATTGGTGCTCGTGACTCGAGACTAGAGATCAGCTTGATTTCGGACATCTGCGGAGCGTCATCTGCGAGTAGTTTTGTTCGAAGATAACATCCTACAATGCAACAGATTAAAAATCACACGTCCTGCAACTCAGACGGTTGCAGAGGTCTTCAAGGGAGGCTCAGCGTGATTGCGGACTTGGCTTAGCAAAGTCCGAGTACATCGATGACTTGGCCAAATACACGTTGAGCGCGGAGCAGTGTCGAGAAACTCCTCCAGACACCGTGAGCAGTAGGATCTGGTGCGACTTGCGCAACGAGAGTGGTGGCTGAAGTCCTTCGAAATCAGGGGGCAGATCACGGTGAGCGTCTGATTGAGGCAGAGCGTGCCACATTTCTGCTGGTGAGCGCAGGACGAGGTCCCATGCCAACCCACAAGGATGATGCATCGTTCGATGGTAGCAGACCGCGTCAACGCGAGTCCGCAGGGGTTTTCTTCCTGAGGCGACGTGACCCAGTCGTTAGGGTCTTGAGGTCATCCAAACCCACACACATTGCTACGAAAGTTTGAGGCGATAGGGAGTAGGCGAGCCAGGCGCAGAACGATCATCGAGTCCGTGTATAGAGTACACGGATGCCAGAGAGAGAGCCTCGATAGAAGGGTAGATCGTCTGAACGAGTCGAGATAGCAAGAGCGCGGATACAATTCAAGCTTGGGTATTGTCAGTGATTTCAATGGTGAGACCTTTACTTCTTCACGCAGTAAGTATGTGAGAGGTGGATCCGTTTGCGTGTGCAGATAGAGAACTGCGGCAAAAACCGTTTTCTGAGGCATCACCAGAAGCCAACCAGCCTGTGGACACACGACTGTCTGGGAAGCTCGTGTATGCGAAACGAGTAGAGCTGAGTACGTCGGCGACTCGGACAACCCACTTTGAGTGAGCTGGTCGAGGGAGCGGGTCATCCCATTGTTAAGGGAGTAACCAGAGCTGTTGCAGAACATCTTCATCCAGCACACGAAGGATGGGAATCCAAGTGGATCGAAGATCTGGATATGTAGGAGAGAGTCGTGGCGCTAGTGAAGATCCAGGGTGTGAAAGCTTCAGTAATGAAACGAGAAGCAGTCTGAGCGGGATCCCACAACGAATCAAGAATCTTGATACCTTGTTCCTCATTGGAGAAACACAGAGGCGTTTCTAGATGCTCGTGCGTGAAGCGTGGATTAGCTTCCGGAACATTGCTTGACCATTTCCTAATTCGGAAACTCCGAGGGCAATGATGGCTTGCAATTCAGATTGCAAGGAGCGAGCCTGAGCGAGATCACTTGCGCCAGAGTCCACCCCCACAAGATCATCGATGTACATCTGATGCTTGATGGCTTGATCTGCAAGCGGGTAGCGCTCTCCTTCGTCGATCACCATTGAGAGACACGCTTTGTGCCCAGACGCAGAGGGTGTGGGCCGTACGTCACTAGTGTTGAGCTTCAAACCCAAAAAAAAAAAAGAAAAAAAAAAAAAAAAATATCAACGACAGGAGAGTCAGGTGATGGACGCCAGAGATTTGTTGACTGAATGACGATCTTCAGGATGACCACGAATCTGACGTTACATTTGTCCGCAGGTCAGCACAGATTGGCCAACAGCGTGAGTTTCTGAATTTTGTCATGAATGGATGTGAAGTGTCCGCTTAGAAGCTTAGGTCCGCTTGAGGCAGTTTTTGTGTTTGACGAGAAGACGCCATTCTTTTCTTGTATATTACGGCATTGAAAGACAACACGGAGCTTCGTACTCGAACTGGTTTAGCTTGTGGCAGTTGCCACAGTGCTGGAGGGATCACGTAAGATCCTGCCGGTCGCAATAGCAGGCTGCATTGTGCTCAGCGCTTGATGTAGTTCCCTTCATTAAGAGCTGATATGACTTCATGATTGCTCGGGGTTGCGCTGAGACGCTGCGCTCTAAGCACAACTCAAATAGAGCTTTGGTAAGCGGCGGTGTCGGTTCGCGCATGAGAGTTGAAACTGATTGGCTTGACGGAAGCGTAGACAGAGTGAGCGTCCGTTCACATCGCGCTTGATTAGTTCAAGACACGAATGATCTTCACATAACTGGTCTTCTGTGATCCTTTTGTTGAGGACGAGAGCTTGATACCTCGGACTCACCATAAGAGGCGCAGTGTCCGTGTCTAAAGGAGCCCGAGGAACTCTCCGAGCAAAGACAGGCCGGTGCGTTGGAGGAGGCAGTGTCCGTGCTTGAATCGAACACCTAGATCCACGCCAGCCCAACGCAGTATTCAGAGCCTTAGCCGGCTTCGTTTGCTTATTACATCGCCCATTTCCGGGAAACAACGTCGAGGTATAGATCAGCTCTATTAAAGAAATCAATCTCATCCATGAGAGGTGAAACTTGTCATCGTGCCTAGAGAGAAGACCTCGATATCTCCAAGACTTCTAGAGGAAGCGAGTTCGCTGGCATGTGGCCAGTGATGGTTGACAGAACCAGAAGCTTCAACGCCGACGCATACGTTGAGGTTTAAACGAAGGCTAGGTCACAAATGGACAACACCATGCACTAGTGCGGACGCGTGTCCAATGCCCGGACCATTCCACGATTGCTGATTGCTTTTCAAGCCTAGGCGACTCGCAAGAGAGGAAGTGTTATTGCTGAGCACTTGCGCGCCTGAGTCGCGGGACTGCAGCTAAACGGTTTACAAGCACCTGAATTGGCAATCTCGGATAAGTCCGTCGTATAGTCACCGGAATGGTAAGTGCGCTGATGAGTGCCGAACTGGTACTTGAGAGTTCACAAGCCAGTGCGAGCGCCCACTGTAGGTTTGTTTGTCCTGCAGCGGTCGAGGTCATCTTGAGCTGCTGACTGAGGGAGGAGGGAGTGCCTGCGAGTGTAGATCCGAGTGATGCTGCTTACTATGAACATTCACGGCAAAGTACTGTTTCGACGAACAATCTTATCTTTGCGTATCTGAAATTCCCAATACAGTTGACAGCAACGCTTTAGATTGCCGCATGTGTGGTTGTATTTTCTCGTCGACGGACAGCTTGATGGAATCTGTGACAGCTGTAGGGAGTGTGATCCGCCGTCACAAGCTGGACACGAGCGCGAAGCTGAGGCGACTTAAACGGGGCGATCTCAGGCTGTGTCGCCGGAGGACTGCAGTGGCGAGGAGACGGGTTTTGCGACGAAGCAAACGATTAAATCTTAACCCGAGCTGGAGTGATGGTTTTCGAGGCGTTGGTAGGCTTTGAGCTTGGTAGAAAATTGCAGTATATGGAATGATCTAAGCCACAAAGTTCCAGAGTGCGACTTTCTCCTCGATAAAAAACCGATTATTTGGTCATAGTGGGCGTTTCATGTGAAGAACATTTTGGACTCGAATTGCTTTCCGGGTGTTGCTGATCAAGGTGCGACAGCGTGAAGCGATAGGAGCAGAAAATCAGCCAAATCGCCGATTTTCATAAACCTTTGAGAGCGTCCACCCGATCTTCTATGGACATTGAGAAACTGCGGAGCGAGGCGGTTGGTTGCCCGATTTCAAGGTACTAACTCCAGCACTTGTTATGTACATACATGGCAGCAACAACGTTTTTGCGCTGAATAGCTGATTTACCAAAGCCGCGTACGCCAAAGGGTAGGTCTCTGCCGATATATGATAATTTGATATAAACCGCTCAAAGCAAGTACTCGTGAAGGGATGACCTCAAATAGTGGGAACTTCTGAACTTTATTTAATGCAAGACATTCTGATCACTTAAAGGGAGTGGAACAGTGCTTAAGAACTCAAGGCCAGAGAGTGAGATCGCCATTAACCGTTGGTAATTTTAATAGAAGTAGCGAAGCGATCGAGTTTCCCTCATTGCTGAGGGCGTCGCTGCGCAGCTGCAACCCAAAGCCCAAATCAGGCGTTTCGATACAGTAAGAAAACGCTTTTGAGCTGCAAATAATCAGGTCGTCAAAGGCTAATTCGAGAAGATGACACATCGAGCGAGCTTACCGTCGAATCAAGTTTCGATCAAAATCATGATGTCCTCGTTGACTTTATCGAACTTAACCTTCAGCAAGCCAGTTTCATCGAACGAGGCTTGTAACTGAACATCATCATATTTAAGATTTTTAAAAAGAATCAATGTACCTTTGTGCAGCGGCGAAACATTTCTCCCTAATTTTGGTTTAAGCCATAGCAATTTGATGCCTTGTCGTTCTGTGCAATTGGTTTTAAAAGTAAAACAAACTGACAGTGCACAGCAAGCAATAATGACTGCAAGTACACCGGGGGGGGGTGTTTGTTTTAAGTTTATGACGAGCTCTAGAATCAAATTTGGTACATACTAGACATTTATCATGCATATAAACCACCAACTTTTAACATTCCGCGCTCTAAGGAATGGCTAACGAAATCACTGGGGGGGGGGGGGGTGTGGCGATCTCAGGAAAGCGTGGCGCGAGAGCACTGTGAATTTCGCAGAGCAAAGAAAAACACAGCTAACAATTTTCAACTATTGAACAATTGTGAATCCAGCAAAGAGAGCGCGATATTAAATATTCTAAATAGAAAATTTTTAATTTGAAAAACAACAGAGCGCGAATAACTGTCCAGCTGAGACACGGGTGAATGAACTGCAGGCTGTGCGTCTTTGCAATCACCCACGCGGGCGGCGAAAACTGCTGACGCCCGAGATACGACGCAACGAAAGCGAGCCACGGCGACCAGACAGGACAAGGCCCTATTACACTAGGCGAGAACAATTCCCCGTGAAATGTTTTGAACAATTACGAGATGCAACACATGCCACGAAAACCCAAATCAACACTGGTTGAAGATTCGGCCGAGAGGCCCAAAAATATGTTGGCGCAAGGGCGAGGAGGCACGCAAACCTAGAGTTCTAGAACTGCCCTAGGGGATGGAAGGGGTGGACTGTATAATTTTTTGAGGGATGGAAATATAGGTAGAGGGATAGTGCCGGTAGCAAAAGCTATTACCACATACCTGGTTGGACGTACTTTTTGACGGACGTGCTGATGACGTGTAAAACGGCAGGGAAGGGATGGAGCAGGCGGATGACACGGGAGTGGCGCGTAGATAGGCACTATTTAGAACTACACTAAGTTTGCTAGAGAGTTATGTTATTATATTGTAATAAAAAACAAAGTGAGTTTACCCTCAGAGAGAAGGGTTGGCCGGGGTTGAGAGAATGCACACGAAAGCTAGAGGTAAGTGGCGAAGAGGAGAGGGGCTGTCCCGTACACTTGCGTACGTGACGCGTAGACAGTTGAGTTCACTACACTGCACTGAGTTCTGTACGTGGCGATGGGAACTGCAGTCGCAAATCTCGGTGGGGGACGGAGATTCTCAGTCAGCACTTTGTGTAATAATAGATGCTTGTGACACCTGTTGGGGATTAGGTGAACTATGAAAGGAAATTAATTCAAGCGGGAGGAATTCAAAGTGGAATGCGCGTAAACAGCAAGGTTGATAATAAAACACTAAATTAATCCTTTTGTCACAAAAACAAGTAAAAATAATTTTTTGGCCCCAAATGTGGCGCTCCGCTCCGCTTCGGTTGGGAATATAATCTGATATTGTTTTTTTACATGGAATCCACAGTTTTTTTAACATTTTGACTTATTTTTTTTTATTGAAATTAACATAGATATGTCTGTTCCTATTTTACCCCATTTTGTTTTACCCACACCAATAGCTACAATGTTGTCTGTTCCCATTAACCCCAAAATGACGGGTAATAGGAACAATTACACTTTTTTTTTTACATTTTGTGAAAAATTATTTTCACTAGGGAAATGAAAAAAAAAATTTTTTC